>SJYX01011986.1:127634-242629 GCA_006410675.1 Oreotragus oreotragus | reverse complement strand
TGGGTGGGGGGGAAATCCTAGGTTAAGTATCAAAATCGCTGGGCCACACCCACTGCTAAAATGGGCGGAGCTGCAGAAGGCGAGGGGTGGGGTCCAGACTAAAGAAGAACCCGCTCTCAGCCAGGAGGGCCGTAGCGGGGAAAGAGTAAAATGCTGGTCGAGGGGGTTCACCCAGAAGGCAGATCAGATTTCCCTCGGAAGGGCGGTCCCGGGATGCGCGGGCGCTGGGGCGGGGCCGGCAGCGCTGGGTGTGAGAGCCCCACCGTGCCTCTTTGTGACTGCGGCTCTGGACGCAGCTTGCCCACGGACACTGGGAGGGTGAAAAGTGCGATTAAATGACTGCCCCCAGAAAGAAGCCAGCTCCGTAACCGGATCCCTTAGGTGTGGACGGAGGAGCCCAGCACCTCCATAATTGCTGTTCGAAACGGCTGCCGATAGCATCCCGGCGCGCCTGATCGTGTTCCCCTCATTACCGCAGGGCCGTATAAGCGACTCTTTGTAGTAGGCCAATTAAAAAGTTACCTCTTTTGGGGAACTGTTTTGCTTCGCGGCCGCTCTGCGCAGGGCTGGAGCCTGAGAGGTGGCGGCGGGCGGGCACAGGGGGGCATTGTGGGAGAGGGGGTCGGGGAGTCCGGGGGAACCCACCGGACCTTGCCTCTCATGAATGGGGCTTTTCTCGAGCGCACAGAGTCCGATTCACAGGTCTCCGCAAGGAATCAGTTTAAATAAATACGGGCAGCGTTTCAGCCCCATCTGGAAGCCATCGCTGCCAATCTCCTAACGCAAACAAGCCTCACAAAGACGGATTGAGGTCTCTCCCCCGAGCCGAGGGGCACTTTTCAGAGACGAGGGCTGTGAAATGCAGATGTGGGTCAAAAACGCAGCAGCCAATAAGCTTCTCAAACTTGTGGAAAGATGGGGAGGAGGGGGGTGCCCGAGCCTTAGGTTACTGACATTCCTGACGTCCACGCAGACTGCGTCCTTCCCCACGTCACGTCTTTGGGTCTGCTGACCCAGGGGAGTGGGTTACCCGGCCAGGGTGCGCTAGGGCGCGAAGCCAGCGGCTCCAATGCTCTGCCCCGGGGGAGGGGGGTGGGGGGAGGAGCGACTGCGAGATCTGGCCCAAAGAGCTGTGGAATTCATTCCCTCCTAGGAAAGTTGCGGCGCTGAGAACGCTCTGCCACTTCAGTGAGCGCCTCTAATACCAGATGCAGAGTTTGGGGATTTTGAGAGTCACCTAGCTAATTCCATTGCGCACTATGGCAGAGATCAGTCAAGAAGACAGCTTTGTGAGTGTGTAAGTGCAAATTTAGGACAAATATATAGTCAATTCGAGCTGGGGCTACTAAGAGACACCGTATTCCAAGTGCCGTGAGCGCGCCTCCAGCTTAGTGCACCTCCCGACCCCCTGGCCAAAATCCTCGGCCTGAGGCTCCTTGCTGCTGCGCCGCGGGCTCCAGTTCTGCCCCTGTCGATCACCCTAACGAACGGAAAGTCCTTCTGGGCCCGCAGCCTTCTAAACTGTCTCCAGAGATAGCCTGGTGGCAGCCGAGACTGCAGAGAATCGTCGGCAGACGGACTTTTTATTTCCATACCTTCCCCCCAAATTTCCCCTGCGATTGATTTACAGTCTGTAACATAGAAAGACAGGGCTAGAATCCCAGCCGTCGGAAACGTGCCCAAACACGTGGAAAAAAAAAAACAAAAAACTTCTCTACTTAATACACTTTCCAGGCTCCATTTGTCCTAAATATAATCCCAGACAGTGGGACTTCACCAAAGGAGATGATGGAAAGGTGCAGTTCGAACTGTCTTTGGACCTGATTGTAAAACTGCCATCTCTAACTATATACGGTTGAAATTGTTATAGCAATCGACCAACCGTGGCCCAGTCCTCTGCTACACACACACACACACACACACACACACACAGGGGCGGGAGGGGGCGGATGCGGGGAAGACGGCGGGGAGGGGGCGGTATTTTCCCGTACATTTCAAAAGCAAAGTCTGGTTGGAATGTTATCGCCTTTCAGATGGCCTCTCCTGCGGGAAGTTTCTGTATCTTTTAGAGGCAAGAGGAAAGCCGAGATGCCAAGCGGGCTACACCTTACTCCTGGGCCAGCCATGAAGGGCAGAAAACCCACGAGGGGCGCTGAGATCTCAGGGTGTCTCTCCGAAGCCCTTCATCGTGGCCTCGGGTTTCAGCCTACTAGTTTCAGAGCATCTCCTTTGTCTAACTAACTTCCCTTTGAACCCCAGACACCGACCCCTGGACACGACTGGGAATTCAACCCCTTGGCGCTTGCTCGCTTCTTCGCTCGTGCTTTTTCTCTCCTACTTTTCCTAAGATCTATGGGCCACAACCTGTTTTGCCGAACCCTGAGTGCTTGGGTGAGGCAAGCAGTGTGCGTGTGCGCTTAATTATCAAAGCTGGTCAAAGAGAGCGCGCTTGAATCTAAGCGCAAACTTCCGATCCGACGCTTTGCTTCTTTAATATTCCTGCGCAACGCAAGGACCTGCAATGCCTCCAACCACCACCCGCAGGGAGGACGCTAGGACAGAGCTCCTGACTTGCAGAGTTCCACTCAATGAGCTTCTGCGCATCCTGCACCCGTCTCCGCGTGCCTTGACCCCGGAGCCGCTCTAACCCAGATCCGCGGGCTCCAGAGCGCGAGAGGGCCAGGGAAGAGGATGCTGAGGGTCGACACAGAAGGGTGGCAGGCGGGGGCTGTGGACGACTTACGGACATCCTGGCCGTGACACCGAAGGACAGCGGCGACGAGCAGCGTCAGCAGCACCAGCGTCTGGGGAGCCCCGAGGCGGATCATAGCTCACCGCGGGGCCTGGCGGAGCCGGGCCCGGGCGGAGCGCAGCGAGGCGGCAGGAGCACGGCGTGGGTCCGGGTCTCTACCGCGCCCTCATGCAGGAGGCCTTCGGAGCAGGACGAGGAGGCAGGAGACCCGGCAGCCCAGCAGCGCTCTGCGTCTTCTCTCCGCCGCGGCGCCCGTTATATGCGCCTGGCCCCTCTAGAGGCTGGCGAACTCGCCCAAACCGCGGGCCGCCCCCGGCCCCCCGCGGGGTTGTAACCTGAGACCCCGCCCCGTACCCCGCCTAGGCCCAGCCAGAGCCCGCACCTGCCCGGACCGGAGCCCTCCTCTCCGCTAGCCTTGCTTCCCGCCCCCCACCCTAAGTGTGCAGAGTGGCCTGATCGGGCGGGGCGCAGAGACGGCCCCTGTCTACCTCCCCCCCACCCACCCCGGGCTGCGGCGCTGCCCTCTCCGACCACAGGCGGGAAGGGGGGCCTCCGGCCCCTCCCCTCGGAGTTCTGCCCGGATTGGAGGGGTGGGGGTGTTTGCAGAGGCGCAGGCCGCGAGCCTTAGACCGTGGACGGAAAAGACTCGGGAGGGAGGAGGGGAAACGGTAGAAAGAAGCAGAGGGGGAGGGAGAGAGGGGCATCGCATTGGGTCCTTGGGTTGCGGGCGAGGGGAAGGGCTCAAGGGGAGCCCACGAAGTATCAGGAGTCCTAAATCTTGGAGACTGACAAGCAGGGCCAAGCTTGGTGAGGATGGGAGAGGGGTAGGGTCGTCCCGATCTATTTTCTAGCCCCTTCTTGGAGCACCTGGCCCCTGGATTCCCACCTGGAGGTTCCGAACAACAGCGCCCCCCGCCCCAACTCCTCCCCCATCCAACTGTGCGGTGAATGAGCTTCCTCTGGAAGCTCAGCAGACGTTGACCCGAGCCGAGCGAGCGCCGGGAATTGGGCCGGTGTTGCAGCACAGCCCGAGACCTGTGTGAAGGTGTGGGGGACGGGCGCAGACCCTGGGGAGAAGACGCGAGGAGACACAGAAGACGGGCGGCGGGTGGGGTGAGGCGAGACTACGTCCGTGCGCGCTGCCGAGGTCAGGGGCTGTCTAGCTCCAGGCTCAGCCTGGGTGTCTGCTCTCCCTGGCCCGGGTCCGGGAGTCCCTGGGGGGAGTGGCGCTGCCGGCGGGGGCTGAGCAGCTCTGGCCAGGGACGGTCGGCCACTGCTGCAGCCCTGGCCCAGGAGGAAGCACGCCGCTCCAGCTGGACCGAGTTCTGTGAGCCGGGAGAGAAGCCAGAATTTCCTAGCTGGCCCCCTGGCCCTCACTCCCGCCGCATCTCACCTTGGCCTAAACGCTGCCTTCTCCCCTGGGCGCAGCTGTGCTGTCTTCTGGCTCCAGGTGTCTCCATTAATACCGGGGAGGAAAAGTTCCCTAACAGACCTCCTTCCTCTTGAGTAAACGATTTTCTATCCCTGAGGATTGTCAAGTCCCCCAAGGCACTTTAGGCAGAAATGCAAACTTTCACAAAACTCAGAATTTGGAGCTTGACTTAACCAGTACTCCCCTCCCCAGAGATGGGGTTTCTGCAGCGCTTTCCTCCTTGAAGCTGAAGCCACTTAGAAGCTGCTTTTCCCACCCAGGCTTCAGTCTTCACAGGAGGCTCTGGGCTTCTCCTCCCTTTCTCTCCACCCCCTCATGCTCTGATGCTTCTCAGCATAAAGCCCTGAATTCCAAGTATGCAGAATTTAACTTCCATGCAAGTGTGCTGGCTGGAAAGTGAAGGGGCTTACATTGTTTAAAGAAATACATTCATACTTTGTCTGGATGGAGGTGGGTGAAGGTTTAAAGCACTGGTTTCAACTTCTCTACCTGCTGTAAGCCCTTCTTGGCTATTTTCCTGTCTTCCTGTTCAAGTCCTTGTGCTAAGCTCCGAGCCTTGCCCCAGCCCCAGCCTCTGGCCAGAGAAAGCCAGTCTTACCCCCGGTATGTCCCATGCCCTCCTTGGAGCCATGGCTTCTATCTCCTCCATCTGGAAGGTAGAAAGACCAATTTTCTCACATTTCTCAAGACCCCCTATGTTTAAGCCCCTCTGAGAGTCTTTTCTGATAACTCTAGAATGCAACGGCTCCCTGCCTTTCTGAATCCATCTGGCAGGTATAGCCTGTATCCACATCCTATGTTCTAAGCTACATATGTTTTTTATGTGGTTTTCATTCCCTCCCCCCAACTCCATATTCATTGGTCTTATATTAACGATGAGTCTAGACGCTCCTTGGGGACAAGAAGAGTGCCTAGCACAATTTTAGCACATAGGAGTATTTAAGTAAACCCCTCTGGATGAATGCATTTAGATGTAAAAATCTGATTTATTTTCTGATATAAGCAATCCATAGGCAGCTATAGAGCAAGGCACTTATACATCTGATTTTTTTAAAAATCTGCCATAAAAATTCAACAACAACAAAAGTTTGGGTGAAGACACTCAAATAGATGAAAAAAATGAAGCCTTTTTCAAAGTGATCTAGTTAGTGGGCAACAAAGTGATACGTACTTCTGTTGGTTAGTTGCTTTTGATTTCATACTCTGTGTGTGTGATTCATCTTTGCAGTAAACTATCTACATATAAGAGCTCTAGAGTCTATCTAGTAATAATGGTTCATTTGTGAATACAAAATTTAGTTCTCTGCTCCTTATGAGAAAAAAAGAAAAGGTTTTTTCATCAGAGATGAGAACTGACAAAAGCAAAATAAATTGTCAAAACCAAAATAGACTATGGAAATTATTTAAATTCTAAAGTCAACTAAACACCAATACCAATATTCTACCCACCCATGAATCCAACTACAATTTAAAAACCTCTAATCTGTGACTCAGACTGGGACTGAACCCTTATGTGGGGAGAAAAAAAAAAATCATTGATTTGGAGGTCACTTACCTAGTAAACTCAATATCCAGAACATAGCCAAGAAAATGAAAAGAAGGAGATATAAACCTGTGAGCTGGGGGAAAAGCAGCAGACAGAATTCTGGGCAGCCAGAATTTGTTATGTGCGAAAGCTTATGCATTTTATGTGTAGTAGAGTCCCTCCTATTCTGTCCCTGTGTATTCATAGTTTAGCTGTTGTGTTAACAGATGGTCATCTGACCTCACCAATTAGATACAGAAACAATGAGGGCAGATAGGAGAGCAGTTGATGAAACAGTAAGATAGCAAGAAGGGACAATAAGACAGGAGATAGAAAAAGAACCAATAAAATAGATAACTAATGAGAACCTACTGTGTAGCACAGGGACCTCTACACATACTCTGGTGACCTAAATGGGAAGGAAATCAAGGAGAGGATATATATATATATATATGGCTGATGCACTTTGCTGAACAGCAGAAACTAACACCT
Organism: Oreotragus oreotragus; assembly: GCA_006410675.1. Taxonomy (NCBI): domain Eukaryota; kingdom Metazoa; phylum Chordata; class Mammalia; order Artiodactyla; family Bovidae; genus Oreotragus; species Oreotragus oreotragus. The sequence goes on along the minus strand of SJYX01011986.1, from coordinate 236,428 downwards.
CACTGTAAAGCAACTATACTCCAATAAAATTTTTTTTTAAATAAAGTGCAATTTTGCCCATGCCAAGAAAAAAAGAAAAGCAACCAATTAAAAAAAGAAAAAAACCTGAGAGGGTAGGGGTAAACAGCCCATGTCCTGGCTTACAGTCTCTGCTGCTGTCCCTGTGATTCATAATAATAAATGTCCAACAAAATGTTAACTCAAGCTTATTACTGTCTCTTCGGGGAGAAAGGGAAATCTGTATTCCGTTTTAGAAAAGTCTCCATTAAACATAATGAAAATAAACGTTTGTTCATTTAATGTGAAAAATCTTATATTCTGGCAGTGCTCGATAGATGAGAAACACTGAAATGCCTATAACTGTAGCAGTGGAATCAAAGAGCTGCTGTTTCCCCCACTTAGTGGAAGAAGGGCATGGATGGCTAAAAAATGAAGGTCCCACGTGGCAATCATTGTCCACTTACATCTTTGAGTAGGGCAGGCCTAATATTAGAACAGTTAGAAATTAAACAGACACCATCAGTGTCTCCAGCCCAAATTACATCCATTCAGTGAGGCAGGTGGAGTCAACCTGTCATTTTGTGCTGTGTAGACAAAATAACCATTTCACTGTTTTTCTCTTTTTTATGGCAATATTAAATTTAGACCTATAGTGGACATAGCCTTCCTTATTAGGAAAGATATTTATAGGTAAACTGCAAAGAAAAGACCTCTTTCTCTCTCTCTATACAAATCCCATTTAAAAATAGTGATAGAGTGTAGAAGGATTCACATTCCAAAGAGGTAAGCCCGCCCCAAATATGGCAGGTGGTGAACGCACACACTTCACTCAGACAGCCACGGTGGAGGGAGAGCGGGGCCAGCCTGCGTCTGCTGGTTGACTCAGTTCAGACATCCTTTCAAGATGTGTTTATGTTTTCCTTTGGCATTTTTGGGGTAGAGTAACAGGATCAGGACTGTCCAGGATAGGGTTTCTAGATTTATGGTGTGCATTCCATTTCATGAGCATAAATGTGTTACTATGTAGTCCCAGCGCAAACAGTGTTAAGAATCCAACCCTGTCTCTCCTGTCCTGTCCCAGCACCATCCGAATTCAATTTAAGTGCTCATACTGAACACTCCTTTCTGTATGAAATGAGGATACAGAGAGAATTAAGACACTGTATTTTCATCTTCAAGGGAGATAAGAAAAAAGACTGTGAAAAATGCTGCAAACATGGTGTCCTCCGCTTAAAAACTAAACAAACAAAACCAGAAAGAACAGATATTCTGGAAGTCATAGAGCAAGCTGGGGAAGGTTTCCTAGGAGAACTGAGTCTCCAAGGATGAGAGGAGTGTTGAGATGCGGAGGTACAGTGAGCGGACAGGGTGGCGCCTATAAGAAGCCAGAGAAGAGCAGATGAAGCAGAAGCCACGGCAGGGGGCCCAGACCAGTGTGGAGTCAGCCACAGGGGGCCGTGGGAGAAAGATGAGGACCAGGGGCGAGAAAGAGGCCAGGCCCAGAGGACCCAGGAGTGCCACTAGTCTTCACTGGCCCGGCTCAAACCCGCCTTTCTTACTTCTCATCTCTCCTCTTCTGCTTACCTCCTACTAGATATACCTTTGAGGCAAAAGAGGAAGACACCTAGCTTTCTAATGCTTTCTCTTTTTTATTTTTTTAAATTTTCACCCTGCTTATTTTATTTATTTTTCTTTTTTTCTTTTTATTTTACTTTACAATACTGTATTGGTTTTTGCCATACATCAACATGAATCCACGGGTGTACATGTGTTCCCAATCCTGAACCCCCCTCCCACCTCTCTCCCCATACCATCTCTCTGGGTCATCCCAGTGCACCAGCCCCAAGCATTCTGTATCCTGTATCGAACCTAGACTGGCGATTCGTTTCTTATATGATATTATACATGTTTCAATGCCATTCTCCCAAATCATCCCACCCTCTCCCTCTCCCACAGAGTCCAAAAGACTGTTCTATACATCTGTGTCTCTTCTAATGCTTTCTAAAGTCTTATGTTTTGAAAAGTAGCTGTACTTTTATATGCACATGACCTTTCTATTTCACTTTTTTTTTTTTTTAAAGCATAACCCGTTCATGCAGTATCTCACATTCTCTTGAAGCATATAGCTTTCTGGCTTTGAGGAGCATGTGTGTTCTCATTAATTCTTGCTAGTTATGGGGTGAAGGGAGAAACATCAGGGCCTCGATGTAGAGATGCTGGACCACTCCCAGCGGGGGTTGCGTGTGAAGCAACCATGGTTGTGCAGCCACAACTGTCTCCAAGGACCAGGAGGCATTTACTCTGGGCGCTTGTCTGGCAATGGCATGGCACTGTGGCTCCAGGGCACACTCTGAGGGACCGACAACCCACCAGATGTGCGAAAGTGAGAGGCTTCTATCTCCTGTCTCCCTCCCTTGAACTCTTGCACCAATATAGCCCATCCCATGCAGTTGTACCCTTATTCATTCATCCTTCTATCCCTCAACCATGGAGAAAAATCCTGTGTGAATTTATTCACATGTCTCCTTGAGAACAGGAGCTATCATTTTTACGTTTACAGGTCCCCCCATGAAATCTTCCCTTCCCTTTTCCTGCTGATGGCTCAGCAGGAAAAGAATCCACCTGCAGTGCAGGAGACACAGGAGATGCAGGTTCGATCCTTGGGCTGGGAAGATCCCCTGGAGGAGGAAATGGCAAACCACTCCAGTATTCTTGGATGAAAAATCTCATGGACAGAGGAGCCTGGTGGGCTACAGTCCAATGGGTTGCAAAGAGCTGGACACGACTGAATGACTCAGCACAGCACCCACAAAGTCTATTTAGTATAGTGTGGTCACGTAGTAAGTGTTCTAAATTCTCGCTATGGTAAGAGTGGCCCACAGAATCCTCTCAATCAGATTTGGCATTTTACTGGATCTCCAGATAAGTCATGCGCCCATTAGGGGTGGAGAAGTGCCGGCCTAAACACTGGTTTGAAAACGACGATTTGTGTCCCTAGTAGAGCGGGTGTTGTCTGCAGTTCCAGATGGCCGTGATCATGCGTGTACTGCATCATCATGGCAAGGAGGGGGCCTGAGCGAAAAGGCGCCAGAGAGAAGTGAGCTGAGGGAGAGGGCTGGACAGAGGCGGGAGAGGAGATGACAGGTGCAGGACTTTGGAAAGACTGCTGCTGGGGCCATGAGTGCGGTAACTCTCAAAGGCTGTCTTTTTCTGCCGTAGGTGAGGAGTCACTTTCCCATGTTCCATTTCTCTGATAGGTAGTGGAGCTGGAGCCAGGAAGAGATGGACACTTTCTAGAGCTCGAGTCCTGAGCTCCACGGAGAGAGTGCAGGAGCTGAGCCGAAGCGGAGGCTGGTGTCTTACCTCTTCCCCACCTCTCAGGGTCTCGTGACCCGTGAACTCTCCCTGGGTGGGAATTATCATGGAAAGGAGCCTCTGGGCCTAGCAGGGTACGTACCCCTCAGAGAAAGCCAGGCTCCTGGAAACCAAGTTTATTCTACCCCAGTGGGTGGGGTGGACCAGCCCTCCAGGAAGTCCTGGAAAAGCTCAAGGGAACGTGTGGTAATCTTCTAGTGGATTCCTCTGCCAAAAACAACCTCAGGAGGGAGCAGAAGGACATGTGTGAGCCCTTCCCCACCCGCAAACTCAGTGAGGGCACCTCATGTGCCCTGCTGAGGGAGGCACCTGTCCAGGGCCAGACAGGACACCACCCTGCTCCGCATACCCGCCCCACGCTCCCGCCCGCAGGCCAGCCCCTCTGCTGACACCCGCCCCCCAGGCTCCTGGGCTCAAAGCCAGGGGCTCTTCTTTGACTGTCTCCCCTTACTCTCTCCCCCTTCCTGCCCCTGCCCCCTCCTGTGCCTCACCAACACAGAATGACCTGTTTGACGGGGATCCTCTCCTGGGGGGAGACCAGGTGGGAATCTAGGAGCCAAACTGCCAGTAAACAGGCTGTGATGTGACGCATATTCTGTACAAGGCAGCGCCACTTGTGGACCCACTCCGCTCTGGCATTTAGCTGAGAATAGCTCTTCGCGCAGTGTTGGGTGGTAGAAGCAGCTTGGTCACACCTGTGCCTCAGTGTGACTATTCAGAGTCTCCAGAGATCTGCCACCCACCCCCCTCCATCCCTAAATGGAAGTTTCTTCCTCTGGCAGCTCAACTGAGACACCAGCGAGGCCTCCACAATGGCTTTGCTCCTTGTCCTGTGGGGACCCTGCTCGGGAATCCTCAGCCGGTTGTACAAGGACTCCATTCTTATGGGAACAAGAGAAATGAGTCCCATTTGCACCCCTGTTCCTTCCTCTGCCAGCCCGTCAGAATGCCTGTCTAGTTTTGGCCAAAAGTTCTTAGAAACGTGCATTCCCTTACAGTGGTTCTTGAACTTGCCCAGGCAGAACAAGGCGACTGCACTGCCCAGCTCTATTCCCTTAGGCGAGTTACTCGGCTTCTCTGAACTTCATCCAGAAAGCAGGGATAACAGCAATTTGCTTCTGGGCTCATCGTGAGCATAAATGAAATACAGATGTGGAGATTCCCCAATGCGCTCCACAGAGGAGGCTCAGAGTCATGTTTCTTATCTTCATCCCTGCTTTCTGTGGTCCCATCTTTTTATTTCCCCCTGCCCCACCTGCCTACCACACCATAAAGAAGCAGTCTTCTGTCTCTGTTTTTAATTTCAGCTCAGTTCAGTCGCTCAGTCGTGTCCAACTCTGCGACCCCATGAATCGCACCACGCCAGGCCTCCCTGTCCATCACCAACTCCCGGAGTTCACTCAGACTCGCGTCCATCGAGTCAGTGATGCCATCCAGCCATCTCATCCTCTGTCATCCCCTTCTCCTCCTGCCCCCAATCCCTCCCAGCATCAGGGTCTTTTCCAATGAGTCAACTCTTCACATGAGGTGGCCAAAGTACTGGAGTTTCAACTTTAGCGTCATTCCCTCCAAAGAAATCCCAGGGCTGATCTCCTTCAGAATGGACTGGTTGGATCTCCTTGCAGTCCAAGGGACTCTCAAGAGTCTTCTTCAACACCACAGCTCAAAAGCATCAATTCTCCGGTGCTCTGCCTTCTTCACAGTCCAACTCTCACATCCATACATGACCCCAGGAAAAACCATAGCCTTGACTAGACAGACTTAGTCGGCAAAGTAATGTCTCTGCTTTTGAATATGCTATCTAGGTTGCTCATAACTTTTCTTCCAAGGAGTAAGCGTCTTTTAATTTCATGGCTGCAATCACCATCTGCAGTGATTTAATTGAGTCCTATTAACACGTTTGTCTTACCCATTATGTTTCCTAGCATTTGGATGACAACAATTAGGATCTAGGTTGACTGATGAAGATCCTGGGATGGGAGGTGTAGAACTGAAAGTGTTTCCATTGCTTTGAAGTCAGTAACACAAACTCAGGATTCACAGACTTTTATATGACCTGAAAAGGAAAGTTGGCACTGATGATACATGGACTCAATACTTGGGCAAAACTTCTGCCTAAGAAAGAGAACAGAAACTTCTCAGTTTATCATGGAAGCTAGGAAGACTAGGATAGCAATTAATCTTCTCTATGAGTATCAGTTTAAACGAAAAGTCCAGTTTGCTTTAACTGTGAATAGACCGAGATTTGGAGAGAAATTTCCTTTCAAGGCTTTTTGATCCAGTTTGATGAGAGGCTCTGGAGAGAGAGAAGCTGGTTCTTCTCAGGTCTCAATAGCACCAATGCTGTACAGTTGAAGGGGCAAGGGGTTAGGGGCTCCAGCTCTCTGGCTATCTAAAACTAGCAGATAATTTATAGCTGACTCCCCTTATCTGTGGTTCTTCCATGTATACAGCTCAGCATCTGCGGATTCAACAATTGCAGACTGTGTAATTCTGTAATATTTACTATTGAAAAAATAGTGGGTTGGGAGAAGTTCAGTTATCTCAGAAGCAGTCTATGCAAGGTGAATCCAGCAGTAGGAAGTGGTGGCTGGAAGTGAGAAGACAAGAAAAAAGCGATTTCACAATGACAGCCTAGAGGGGTGGGATGAGGAGGTGAGGTGGGAGGGAGGTTTAAGACGGAGGGGATGTATGTTTACTTATGGGTGATTCACATTGTTGTATGGCAGAAACCAACACAACACTGTAAAACAATTATCCTCCAATTAAAAATAAATTAATTAAAAAAGAAATTTCATTATCATCCTTAGTAGAAAATTTAAAGAAGACCTACCTATATTATCTGTTTTACTGGAGATACAAATTTATGTAATATTCTATTTCTTTTCTTGAATGGCTTGCAGATCTCTTGGGCATAGAGCAGTGGGGAAAACACCGGCCTTGAAGTCAGGAAACAGCCTCCCCATGCATCTAACTGCTGATGCTGAAGCTGAAGCTCCAACACTCTGGCCACCTGATATGAAGATCCGACTCACTGGAAAAGACCCTGATGCTGGGAAAGATTGAGGGCAGGAGGAAAAGGGGGTGACAGATGATGGGATAGTTGGATGGCATCATCGACTCAGTGAACATGAGTTTGAGCAAACTCTGGGAGATAGTGAAAGATAGGGAAGCCTGTTGTGCTGCAGTCTGCTGCTGCTGCTAAGTCGATTCAGTCGTGTCCGACTCTGTGCGACCCCATAGACGGAAGCCCACCAGGCTCCCCGTCCCTGGGACTCTCCAGGCAATATCACTGGAGTGGGTTGCCATTGCCTTCTCCAATGCATGAAAGTGAAAAGTGAAACTGAAGTCGCTCAGTCATGCCCGACTGGTAGTCTACAGGGTCGCAGAGTCAGGCAAGACTTAGCAACTAAATGACAGCAACAACAAATGCATCTAATCTGCCTTGTGATCTTGATCCAGTTGCTTTACTCTGTGAGCTCAGATGTTTCAACTGTAAAACCAGGTAGCTGCATGTGGTTTGTCTGTTTGTTTGTTTTGATGGGGACGGTTTTTAAAGTCTTTACTGAATCTGTTACAATATTGCTTTTGTTTTATGTTTTGGTTTCTTGGGTTCTCTGACTAGGGATCAGTCCAGCACCCTTGCCTTGGAAGGTGAAGTCTCAACCACTGGACGGACCATCACGGAAGTCCCTGCTTGTGGTTTCGTGATGAGAGGCACCTGGTTTCTTTTCCTCTCCCACTTCACTGTAATCCTACTTTCACTGTCAGTGACCCCTAAATTGGATCTGACAGTCAACCACTGTGAAGCTAAGAGATCAACAGGCAAAGGGTTTAGCTTTCCCACCCAGTGTGACTAAGTCAGGTGGAACCTGCTCTACCAATGGGCTCAGCACCTCTCTCCCAGCTCCGCTGGGGTCCATATTGGTTGCCTGAGGAGAAGCAGAGTGATTACCCAGGAATAGAAGTAGGCCGTCTCCGGCACCCTCCTCTCCCCAAGACCCTTAAAAAAAAAATCTCTTGAGAAGAGAGAATCTGTCTAGATTTGTAATGTCTTCGTCGGGCTTGGAAGGTGAAGTGCCCCCTTCGCTGCAGCTCTGTGTCCTAGTCCATCCTCCAGCCTGGCATGCCTGATAAGAGCAGACACTCTGAGAGGCCATCGCCTGGAACCCTGCGCCTTCTTGCCTGAGTCATGGGCGGCCAGAGGTAGGGAGACGTTCCCAGTGCAGTCGCACAGCTCTGCCATGCCCATTGAGCTGTCCTGGATAAAACTTCAGGACAATGTTAACTGATGCCCAGGTAGACACCAGTCACTCAGCCAGTGCTGATGTGGCACTTGCCTGTGGACAAAAGCATGAGTGTGCTAGCCTGAGCGGGCATTAACCAAGCGTTTTCCATAGGCCTAGTGCACAGGCTCACTGTGAGGAGTGCAAAAGACGTATTCTGTAATCCCCACACCAAGAAAGCTTTGACCCACATTTCATGAGACGGCTGCTCCAACACAGCTTCAAAGAGATGCTCTAGGATAGAATTGCCTAACAGAACTTTCTGAGATGATGGAAACATTCTGTATCTGTGCCAATACGGTGGTCAGTAGCCACATGTGACGGGCTTCCCTGGTGGCTCTGCGGTAAAGAATACACCTGCAGTATAGGAGATGCAGGAGACGGGTTTGATCCCTGGATCAGGAAGATTCCCTGGAGAAGGAAACAGCAGCCCTCTCCATTATTGTTGCCTGGGAAATCCGATGAACAGAGGAGCCTGGCGAGCTCCATAGGGTCATAAAGAGTCAGACACGACTGAAGCAACTGAGCATGCGCACAGTCACACGTGACGACTGAGCACTTAAAAAGTGGCTGACGTGGGACTTCCCTGGTGGGCTAGTGGCCGGGACTCCAAGCTCCCAATGCAAGGGGCCTGGGTATGGTCCCTAGTCAGGGAACGAGATCCCACTTGCCACAACAAGGAGTTCACCTGCCACAACTTAAGATCCTGTGTGCTGCTGCTAAGATCCGGCTCTGCTGCTGCTGCTAAGTCGCTTCCGTCGTATCCGACTCTGTGCGACCCCAGAGACAGCAGCCCACCAGGCTCCCCTGTCCCTGGGACTCTCCAGGCAAGAACACTGGAGTGGGTTGCCATTTCCTTCTCCAATGCATGAAAGTGAAAAGTGAAAGTGAAGCTGCTCAGTCGTGTCCAACTTGTAGCGACCCCATGGGCTGCAGCCTACCAGGCTCCTCTGTCCATGGGATTCTCCAGGCAAGAGTACTGGAGTGGGGTGCCGTTGCCTTCTCTGAAGATGTGGCTCAGACCCAAACGAATAAATAAAATTTTTTTAGATAAATAAAACATGACGAATGCAATTGAGAAACTGACTTTTAAAGTTTACTATTAAATTTAATTGGTTTTAATTTTAATCATAGCGGTGTGGTTAGTAGCTACCATCTTGGACCACGTATGACGTCCTTATTACTCAAAGTATGGTCTGCAAATCAGCAGCATTACACCACCTGGGAACCTGTTAGAAATGCAGGGTGTCAGGCCTCGCCCCAGACACACTGAATCAGAATCTGTTTCTTAAAGAGGTAATGTTTTTGCACATGAAGTCCGAGAAGCACTGGTTCAGGGCAGTGCTTCCCAAACTTGACTGTGTATTAGAATTCCTAATATTCTCAATGCTGTGCCTAACCCCAGATAGGTTAAGCCAAAATGTCAGGCACCTGTGTATTTTAAGCCCCCTCCTCATGTGATTCCAATGTACACCCAAGGTGAGAATGGCTTCTCCTGGGCCATGCAGCCAGCCTGGGTCCCACCCTGATGGACGAGTCTGTGTGAGGGCTAGCGACTGACTTCTCAGCCTCTAAATTCACTTGTTGGGCCCAACTGACTGGGAAGCCAAAGGGAGTTATTCATGCTCAGCAAGTGTAAGAACTGGCTGGGGCTGATGTTTGTTTCCAACGCCTGAGATGTTCATTAGTTTTTGACAAAACACATCCAAATGCCACACCACCAGAGGGTACTGAACGGGCCTCTGACTGGAGGGCTGGGAAGGGCTGATTCACTTCCTCACTCACCGACCTGGATAACCCTGGCATCACGGAGCAGCCCCATGAAGGGAGCTATTCTTCCCCTCCAGGGTGGAGGCAGCTGGTTTTTCCAATGCTACTGTCTTCCCTGAAGCTCAGCAAGCGTCCGAGGGTCACTAGGGCCAAGTAGAAAAGGTGGGTTTTCCTGAAGAACCAGACTTTCTCATCCTGTTGATTCGAGCAGGACCTTAAAGGCCGCTGTCACTTTCTAGTGACGAGTGAGATTTTTGGAGGTGACTCTTCCTCTCCTAGCTGGCAGGCTTCCCTGGTGGCTCAGATGTCAAAGAATCTGCCTACAATGTAGGAGATTGAGGTTCAGTCCCTGAGTCGGAAAGATTCCCTGGAGAAGGAAATGGCAACCAACTCCAGTATTCTTGCCTGGAGAATCCCATGGACAGAGGAGCCTGGGGGAATACAGAGTGGGATACAACTGAGCGACTTTCACTCACTCGCTCACTCCTAGCTGGCAAAGGCTCGGAAAAAGTGCATCTGAACCCAGGCTCTGAGAAAACTAGGTCCCCTGTGCAGCAAGGCTGTCCCTAGTCCTCCAGTGACACTTCATTCCTGAGCCACGAATCATCAGGGCCCAGCAGGATCCCAGGAGGTCAAATGGTCCAACCCTGTTGATTTAGAGATGGAGCAGTGTGGCCTAGGGAACAGAGCTGTGAGCCCCAATAGAGGCTAAAGCTAGAAGAGAAACCAGCAATGCTCCTCTCATCTTCATTTGAAAGGCTGGCTTTCTGTTCATAATGAAATTTTTTGCATTGATTTTTATTTTAAAAATATTATCTTTAAATGCTGTTTATCTTGATTCCTGACGCTTTTTCACTGTTACTCAGTTGTGTCTGCCTATTTGCGACCCCATGGACTGTAGCCTACCAGGCTCCTCTGGCTATGGAATTTTCCAGGCAAGAATTCTCTGTCCATTGCCTTCTCCAAAGGATCTTCTGGACCCAGGGATCAAACCTAGGTCTCCTTCATTACAGGCAGATTCTTTACTGTCTGAGCCTTGTGTTCCTGAAAGTTTGCACCCAAAGCAAGTGCCTTGCTCCCCTCTTACTCTAGGCCTGAATGGCCCTGATGGGCAGGGCAGGGACTTGGCCAAGGCAGCATTGGTTTTAACCAGAAGCAAAAAGAGTGCTTGAGCCTTTCATCTATGTCTGCCTCCTTCTTCTCTGTCGACTTCAAGTTCAAGATCCCGTTTCTCCATAAAAGTGGAGCGCTCCGGCCAGCAGGGAGCTGAACTGGTAGAGTGATACCACTGTTCCTTGCTTATTACCCAGACAGAGAAGAAATATTTGCAAATTAAAACAAAAAAAAAAAACTGCAAAATTATTCCCCAAATAAGTTACTATTGATGACAGTATCTAAAGGGTGAAATTATAGTGAGGTTAAGAAGAGATATGGGAATGAACACAGGCTAAAATGTGGGCCAACTCCCTTGCCCAAACCTCTCTCACCTGCACTATCTTGGAAGTGAGAAAGCCCCTTCCATCCTTTCCAAGTGCAGACTGCCGCTGCTGCTGCTCACCCACTTCAGTCGCGTCCGACTCTGTGCGACCCCATAGACGGCAGCCCACCAGGCTCCCCCGTCCCTGGGACTCTTCAGGCAAGAACTCGAGTGGGTTGCCATTTCCTTCTCCAATGCAGGAAAGTGAAAAGTGAAAGTGAAGTCGTTCAGTCGTGTCCGACCACAGCCTTAGGCACACGAGGTGAACAATATACAGCCTGGGCAGTGAGGAGCGCCCTTCTTCCGCCGTATGGGCACGAGACGAGGCTTTCCTCTGTATGGATGCACTGTGGCACGCCAGTCATGCGTTGATGGACACTTGGTTGCTTCCTTTTGTTTTCTCTCTGCTTCCTCTCCCCTCCTCTCTCTCTCAATCTCTCTTTCTCTCTCCCCAACCCCTACCTTGTTGGCTGGGGATAAGCCGCTCTCGTTTCTCCGGGTTTCTCCATTGCACAGCCACGGAGAACACACTGTTTTCTCAGAGTGAGCATGTGGTCTGTGCCCAGAATCAGTGCTGCTTGGGATTTGCATTCTCTAGCTGAAGGACCAGCTGTCCCCCACTCAGAGGAAGCTGTGGTTCAGTGGTGGCCTTTTACAGACAGCTGTTCCCGAGAACCCTCTGTGAGCACTGCTGCTGAGAGGGCCCGTGAGGAAGGAGCGAGGAAGGCAGTGAGTGCCACCAGCTCCCGGCTGCGTCAGCTTTGCGTGTTACTTGGTTTTCCACTTCTTCCTCGGGCATATCCTTTCCTCCCTTCTTTTCTCTTCCTTTTTTTTAGAAGAAAAAATCATAGCATTAATACTATTTGTAATGGTAATTCATTCACATGTGTCAAGATTTCAAAGTCTCCCTCCCAGCCACCTATAACCCCTCCCAGAAGGAACCAACAGAAATTCCTTCCTGAGGAATTCCAAGTGTAGCTAAGCAACTGTGCTCCCCTCCTCCCATTATAAATGGTAAATACCACCCCTCCTCTCTCTCAGCACAAATGGTAACATACTCTAGGCCCCGGTCTACGTGAGCCTTTTTCTGTGTGTCTTAAAGATGATTTCATATCAACACAAGAAAAATCACGTGATTGTTTTAATGATTGCTTAGTAAGTATTTCATTGGAGAAGGCACTCCAGTACTCTTGCCTGGAAAATCCTATGGATGGAGGAGCCTGGTGGGCTGCAGTCCATGGGGTCGCTAAGAGTCAGACACGACTGAGCAACTTCACTTTCACTTTTCACTTTCATGCATTGGAGAAGGAAATGGCAACCCACTCCAGTGTTCTTGCCTGGAGAATGCCAGGGACGGGGGAGTCTGGTGGGCTGCCGTCTATGGGGTCACACACAGTTGGACACAACTGAAGTGACTTAGCAACAGCAGCAGCAGCAGTATTTCACTGCGAAATGTGAAATTTCATTGTGTGGATATACCATCATTTATTTAACCAATCCTCGTTTGATGAACATTTGGACCATTTCTAGTCTTTTGCTGAAATAATACTGCAGTGATAGTTGTCAATATTTTCTCATGGTTTGACATTTCATCTTTGAGTTTGCCTACGGTGTTATTTTTGGTTTTGCCATGAAAAGAAATTTTTTTTTTTCATGGTCAAATTGATCATTATTTTACTTTTATTTCTGGCTTAATTCATAGGTTTAAATCTTTCTCATTGTTTCTTTGAGGTTTCTTTTAGATGTAGTTTTAATTTTTACATGTAGGGCCTTCCCTGGTGGTCCAGCGACTGAGCCTCCACGCTCCTAACGCACAGGGCCTGGGTTCAATCCTGGTCAGGGAATTAGGTCCCTTGTGCCACAACTAAGACTCGGTGCAGCCGAATAAATGAATTTAATAAGTAAATATTTTTAAAACTCCTTAAAATTTTTTTAACATTTAAACTTTTGATCCACATGCAATCTGTTTCATTTTTTTGAAGAATGGTTGATTTATAACATCATATTAGTTTCAGTGCACATCATAGTGACTCTGCATTTTATAGATCATGCTCTGTCAGAAGTTATTACAAAATAATGCTTATAATTTCTTGTGCTGGAAGGTATAAATCTTACTTTAATTTTTTTCCCCTAAGTGTGTACTCAGTTGTTCCGGAACATTCACTGAGAAGTCTGTCTCTCCTCACAGGCTGAAATGCCGTCTTGACTATGTTGTCTCTTCAAAGCGCGTTTGCGCCTGTCTGTGCTCCTCCTGCTGCCCCACTGGCTCACTTCCCCAGGCGCCAGCTACAGGCTCTGTCTTTTCTTTAGGTGCCACCTGGACTTGGCTCAGGTCTCTGATTTTGCAGACACTAGTGTAAGATGGGGTCTGGATTGGGGAGCAGCAAAAAGGCTGGATATGAAGGTCAGAAATCTTCTAAGATCTTTCCAAAGAACCCCACATAGACAATGGCCTTAGTCCCATATCTCCTCTCAAAAGAAAATCAGAAAGACAACAAAGAGCATTTCCTCATTAAAAAATCTGGCAATTTGTCCAGCTCAGAGGGAAGCCCTTCTTCCCTGTGCACTCAGCGGATCCTCTCTCTCCAAATGTCTTCCCTTCCAGCTTCAGAAGCCTGGGAAGGACTTTGACCACCTCCTTGCTTCCCCCATAAGCTCCCACACCCCGAGCCCCGTTCTTGAAGGAGGAGTGTAAACTGAGCTGGTCCTTATCTTACAGACATTACAAGAGACCCTGAGCACACACATTAACAGCCGCTAAGAGACCTAACTAACGCCGGCCAGTCAACAGCCCCCCAGAAGAGACTGTGCAGAAGAGGCTCTTCCTCCTCTCAGGCTGAGCTCTTGCTCCCTCAGCCCACTGGGCTCCTTCTCATGTCTCCTCCCACCCCCACCACTGGACTGAAAGGACCAGGAAGGCAGCCGCTCTGGTCTGCCTTCTCTTGCCTTCCCCTACAGTCACCCAGCATGGTCCTCTACACTCAAAAAACAGCCATTGCAAACAAAACAAGGAAGTTCATCTTAGAAGGAACAGCTGAGTTCCAAGATACCAGAAGGAAAGGTTCCTTTTGTCTCCAAGATAGAGATTATCCTGTGTAACAGAGGTTTTTAATTTCAGGTCTTTAGATGCACTTCAGACATTCCCCGAGCCCCTGCCATAATTGGCGAAATGTATACCTAGGCCTGGGCTTCCCCGGTAGCTCAGCGGTAAAGAATCCACCTGTAACGCAGGAGATGCAGGTTCTATCCCTGGATCAGGAAGATCCCCTGGAGCAGGGCAGGACAACCCACTCTAGTATTCTTGCCTGGAAAATCCTACATGGACAGAGGAGCCTTGCAGGCTACAGTCCACAGGTCTTGAAGACTAGGACACAACTGAGTGACTGACATTCCTCCAAGATGATGTTGGGAATTTGCTTCAAAACATTCCAGCTGGAAGGCATTGAGTGGGTGGAGTAGGTGTAGTGATTGATGAAACAAGTAGATCATTGTTGGTGCTATTGATGGGTGCTTGGGAGTTTATTATATTATCTCTCTCATGAAATAAGTGGAGGAAGGGAGAGATGGAAGGAGGGACAGAGGGAAGGAAATCCTTGGTATAGACCACATTGAAACAACCAGACAGCCCACAGTGGGTAGCTGCCGTCGCACCGCTCTAGCTTTGAAGGAACTTCTGTTCGGTGGTCTCCCTGATTAGTGTTTGGAAGCCTGGAAATATCTGTGGGAGCAGAAGCATGTCCCCTTCACTCTCACCTCCACCTTCCAATCTCAGCATCACCCAGTGAAAGGGGCCAGAGTCCCTGAGGCCGTCTTGATCCATCTGCATCCTCTCTGCTAAGCCTCCAACACCCTAGCACAGTCTTCATGGGGACCAGGTTGCTGGTCTGTGAGGCCCTTGGCTCTCTAGCTCCACTCCAAGCAGATGGAGCCCCAGTTGCCAGAGCAAGCTTTGCAGAAGGGGGCTCTGGTTGCTCTGTTTGGATGTGCTTGGAGTAGAAAATTCACAAATTCCAAGGTCTGCTCCCAAAGCAAACCTCCTCAGCCCAGGTGCTACACCCCTCACCCCTCCGATGAGCTAAGTGGGGCCGCCAAGCGGGAGCCTTTGAAAACCAGCTTGTGTCTGGGTTGTGAAAGCACCAATGTTTGCTATGTTTGCCCAGCAAAAAGGGAGCATATTTTCTCCCTTCCAAATGCAAGCTCAAAAGATGCTCCACAGATTTTTTCTTCAGACTTTCCACAGGAAACATAAATAAGGGAGAAAAATGACTTTAGGTGCTGAGACCTGAAGTGGAATTTCAACCCCGAGGAGCTGCTTGTAACAAGCACTCTCTGTCCTTCAGGGAAGTCGCTGTCTAGAGCCTGGTCCGTGATTCTTCTCTCTGAGCAGCCCTCACAGACCAGGCAAAGGGAGGAACCGGGCCGGTTCTCAGGCTTGATTCCCAGCCAGGGCTGCACCCCTGTGCAGTAGATGGTCAGTGTCTGGGCTCATTACTTGCTGAGATTCCTTAGCTAATGTTGTATCTTCCCAGCCTCGCTCTTTCTGTGTTAGAGTAGAACATACGTGGGTGCTGCAACCCTAGAGGCCCACTGCCCTTTAAGCCAAATGTTGATCAGATCGTGAAGCGAGCCCACAGCGTCCCCTGGACCCCAGGCCCTCTTTGTCCTGATCTCCATCTTGGAGGGAGAAGGACTGCTCTGGTCCATGTTCTCCACCCTGAGGAAGCTTACAGTCTGCTAACACAGAGTAAGGGAGGCCATAAGGCAGCGTTTGCGTGCACACATGTATGCTTCAGTCAATCCAGGGTTTTGAATAATCTAAACTGACTTTTTTTTCTGCACAGAGGATCAGAGTATCTTCTACTCGTGGGTTATTACTATCAGCTATCTGCTTCCTCACTGGGGGTTTTGAAAATTATATATCGACAGATCAAATGGCCCCTACAAGAGCTCCAGAGCCTAGAAATACAGGATTGAAGTCAGTTTGGCTAATTTTAGTGGACTACATGCTTCATTAGGAGCTGTGTTGTTAAGGTTTTACTAGGGCTGTAAATGGAGTGCTCCAAGGTTGCCATTTCTGCCTCTTGACACCTGAGAACCTTTCTTCTCGAGATGTTTTCCTCTCCTATAACATTCTATCTTTAGGATGGGTAGGATAGGTCTCTCCCTGTTAGGATAGACCCAACAAGGCCATTGCACATTTATAACTTTTAAAAAATAATTATTAATTCACATACAGCAACTAAACAAAGCACAGGACACCTTTGGTAGACGCTTGTAAGAAGTTCATGCTTCCAACTAGAACTTGGTTGTCTTTGATGTACCAAATTCAGAGAAAGACCCCAGAAACCATTTCCTTTTAGGCTGCAGTTTATCTGTTTATTTGAAGCCAAAGCCAATAATCCAAGTGGCTTTCAGTGACTAAGAAGGTTTCTCAGCATTAGTCAGTCCCGTCACAGAAAAGTCAGCTGCCTATGGACTGGCCTGCTGTACTCATGAGTGGTACCAGCTCTGACATCTAGGCGGTGGGGGCGGGCAGGTATTTCCCTAGCGGTGTCTGAGAGGAGAGGCACTAGCTGAGTCTAGCTCTGAAAGGCGAGGCCGAGGAGGAAAGGGCAAGAGTGTGCTGATATGAGCAAGAAAGAGTAAGACAGAAGCTGTCAGGGGGCTCAGAGCATGGGCTTGGGGCTCACTCAGATCCGGGCCCAAAGGGCTAGCCAGGCTCTGCCATTTAGCAGCTCGGCCACCTGATGAGCTCACGTGGTTCCTGACTTGTTAAAGTGGCACAGTTGTAGCACTGGCCTTATAAAGTAATTACGAGGGTTAAAAAAGACAGAATGTAGACTTCAAAGGGAGCTGCTGGGCTCAGTCAGCCTTCAGCATATGGAAGCTGTCCTAATTATGACAAAAAAGGACAAGGGGACAAGTCGAGGATGGGGAGAGGACACCATGGCACGTGCACGAGACACCAGCCCCTCCCCCGGTCCTGTCTCCAGGCACCCGGGACAACGCATGTCCCAGTCCAGACAGATGGCTCAAATGTTTAGTAAGAAATCATCCATAAAAGTGACTGGAAGCTTCACACTTGCAGCGTGGTCTCTGAACACTGCCTAGCTGCCACGGCTCTAACAAGGCCTCATTCACTTCCCTGGGGCAGCTCCCTCCAATGCCCTCAGCCCCCCAGTCTCACATCCACCAGCACCTCCGCCCTGCTGGGCCTGCTTTACAGAGCCCCACCCCTACCCCAGGCCTGGCCTCCTCCCCTCCCTTGGCTCTGAGTGATTTCTGACTTGCTTTTTCCAAATGTGAAATCTTTGAATGAGGTCACTCCAAGTGGGGGAGCAAGGGGAGGGTCACCAATATTTCCTAAGTGCAGAGCTCTCTGGGGTGATTTTAGGTGGAACACAGGTAAATATTTTTGGTTTTATACTTATACATTTTGGTAATGTGTTCATTTTGATGTGCATTGGAGGAAAAGGTAGAATATCAGTGCTATGATATAAAGCTTTCAGTTCATGTAAACTTGAGTAAAGCAAAAGAGAATGAGAGATTTGACTTAGGGAAACAATCACATCAATAGTAGTGTAGGTGGTTGGGAAGGGAGTTTGGGGGAGAATGGTTACATGCATATGTACCATCCACCCTTCAGGTGGGCCAGGTGTGGTCCACCTGAAGCTATCACAACATTGTTAATCGGCCATACTCCAATATAAAATACAAAGTTAAAAAAAAATAGTAGTCCTGGTGGTCCTCAAATCTGGCAAATCCACCTGAGAACACATCATCCTTGATCCCAACCCTCCTCTAAAGCTTCCTAGACATGGTGGTTTGATGAATAAGGTTTTGATCTAAACAGGAGGGTGCTACCCTGGGCTGGGCAGAGAGGGGCTGCCCTGTGTTCGAAGAGCTCCAGTGACAGGTCACAGCTTCCCGGATGGTGGTTCTCTCTGTCCCCTGTGGTCTGACCTGCTACTCTCATCACATCTCAGACTGCTCAGAAGCCCGCTGTAAGTCTCCATTGACTTCAGGATGGAGGCCAACTCCTCAGCCTGGCACTGGAGTCCCTGCTTAATCCATCTTTCCAGTCTTTGCCCCAGGCCCAGTGTACTCACTGCTCAGACATCTGATCTCCTTCCTTTGGTCTCTCTGCTCATACTGCTTGACTTAGGTGAACTGCCCACCCACCTCCAACCTGTCCTGCTCCTTCAGCCTCCTCCCAGGCCCCCAAACCACCTCCTCCCTGCGGAAGGACAGCTAGCACAGCACAGCACTCATGAGTTCCGATCTTGGCACTGCTGCTTACCAGCTGTGTGTCCTTGAATCAGTCACTCACCCTCTCTGTTACCCAATTGTCTCATCTGTAGTGAGTGAGTAATGACAGCAACATTTACCCCTCCCAGGCTTGTCGGGGAGCTGAGTGAGACGCTCCTGGCTAAGCACCAGGTACACAGTAACAGCGTCTCATCTGTAACGAGTGAGTGATGACAGCAACATTTACCCCTCCCAGGCTTGTCGGGGAGCTGAGTGAGACGCTCCTGCTAAGCACCAGGTACACAGTAACAGCAAGTAAACTATGGAAGCTGCACCTTCCTTGACCTTGAGTTTGGTTCTTGCCAGGAGCAGCCTTTCGGCCCTGGGTCTCCAGGGAGTAGATCTGTTGATTGATCATGGCTGTCCTGTGACGTGTTTTCTTACTTTCTCTTGATAGTAGGCTCCACGGAGTCTGAGACCCTTTCCTGGCTCTAAGGACACTTTGGAGCCTTGAAGAACATCTATTCCTGGGCCCTCGTGTAGCTGACTCTTCTCTGGACCAAGTTCTCTTTAGCCTCCAGGGCTCTTTGTGAAATCACCTTCCTCTTATCCTTCAAATTTGGCAGGACAGCTGGAGTCTTCCCAGGAGCAGGTGAGGCCAGTGGAGATGACACAGGAAGGGTCCCCAGAGCAGATGGGTGGAGACAGGACAGTGCCGGACACACGCAAGGCCATCTGCACCCACCCAAGGGCTCCTTCTCCCAGGCCCTGTGCTGAGTATACCCTCCAGCTCCAGGCTCTGCCGTCTGGTCTGGCCCCTCGACCCTTGCTCAGGTTGGCTACAGAAGCAGTTCCAGAGCCTGAGGCTTAGGAAGAATTCTCCAGCAACTGGCCCGGCTGGTGGCCACCCTGGAGCCGGCCTGGAGGTAGCAGCATGCCTTCCTTCCCCCGCCCAGCCCGCAGCCTTTTCTGAAAGAAGTTCTGTGTTCCCTCGGCCTTCCCCCCGCCCCCCACATCCCCTTCCTCCCACAGAGCCCGGGTCCCCAGGCGGCGGTCCAGCAGTCCCTCTGTGAGCAGACTCCAGTGACGCAGGGCTTTGTTAGAAAACCTCATTAGCAGAGACAGAAAGGCGCGGGCAGCTCAGAGCGGCATTCCAGGTGTCAGATGAGAGTGGCCGCGGGAGGAAAGGGCCATTAAACCATACTGAGGTCAGCCCCAGTCGAATGAAAATAATCAACTGCGAGCCAGGAGAGGGGGTGGGACGTGAACTGGGGGGTTTAACGGGGATGCCCTGGGCTCAAGCCGGAAAGGGAAGGCCAGGGTCCTGGAAAGGCCGCCAGCTCTCTTGTGTGATCCTGGGGTCCCAGAGGCGAGGTCCAAACAGCCTCCATTATGTGAACATCTGGAGGTGGGGGCGGGGCCTCAGGGGACCCTGACCCTCCATGGCCGGCTCCAGCGTGTAACCGGGAACAGCGCTGGCAGCAGCTCTGACCTCCTGTGTGCACGCAGCGCTAAGTCCTGCCTGTCTCGATACTCTTAGTAACCCCACCACCCAAGTGTCATTAGTCCATTTCAAAGATAAGGGAGTCGAGATACCAGAACGAGTTAACGGGGGCTCCTTCGGCTCTTCAGGAACTCACTAGAACTCGACCTCCTGACACTTGAAACTTTTGACCGAGGACACATTCCTTCACTCCACAGTCAGCCACAGAAAGGCGGAATGAGCCCTGGGGCTGAGGGAGCGCTGTTAGTGTGAATGCTGGGGTCTGGAATTCCTTGTTCTGGGCGGGAGCGGGGTGGCGTGGCGCCCCCTAGTCAGGGACTGCCTGTGCTGAGGCGGAGAGGACCGCGCCGGCCGGGGAGACTCCTGGCCACAGCCGGGAGCTGTTTGCCTTCACTGGGCAGGGATGCTCAGGGGCTGCATATTTCGGTCCTGCCCAACGGGGAGTGTGTGTGATTTATGAAGCCTTTTAACCTGAGCCTTCCTCATAAAGGAGCTTTGAGGAGACTGCAGGGCACCCAGCTATGAAAGGCCCTCCTTTCTGGGGATCTGGGAGACAAGGCGCTGCCGCCTGCCTGCCTGCCCTGAAGGTTTGGGAACCCTGTGTGCCCCGCCTTAGGTCTGGAACGCTGGGGACTGGGGACCCTGGGAAAGCTGGAGGCAGGCTCGTGCCTTGTCCTTTAGCCCGGCTCAGGCTTCTTGCCTTCCTCGTCCTCTTCACAGAAGCCCACCCCAGACATCCCTGATGCCCTGATTTCCAAGGCCCAGGTTCCCTTGGACAGTGCCTTCCAAGGGAAGGTCACTTCACCTCATTTGAGCCTCAGTTTTCTCATCTGCGAGATGAGTGTGACGGCTACCACCTCAGATTCTTGTGGTCCTGTTATCGTGCCCTTCCCTGCTACCCACCCCCCCCAATCCAGATGGTGCCCTGAGGACACGCCTCTGTGCTGTGTATTCTTGTGTCTCAGGCACCTGAAGTGGCACATAGCAGTGGGTGCAAAATGGCAATTTGCTGAGCTGAATTCTGTGGAAAATGATGACGATGAAGAGACGCAATGTGCATGAAAGCTCCAAGCAAGGTGCCTGGCTCTGGGGAAGCATTTAGCAAATGGGAGTTAAAGCTGAATTTGAGTGACTCTCCTCTATGGAAGCAGAACCGGAGCCCCTGGCCTGGATTGTGAGATGGAGCCCCAGGGATTCAGCCCTCTCCTACGGGACCCCCTTCGCACCAGTTGCAGAGGACCTTTGTCTGTCCCCCTCGCAGGGGCCCCTCCCCCAGCGCGGACCTCCCGGCCTCTCTCCATGCAGGCAGCAGCTTCTGCGGCCCCTCTGGGGCGGTGGGCGTCCCTGTGTCGGCACAGCCGGCTGGGCCCCTCTCCAGGGAAGGGGCTGAGGGGTGTGAAGGACTGGTGTGTGTGACTTTGTTTATTTTCTCTGAAGGATCCTGCCTGAGCCCTGCTATAAAAATAACCTGCCTGGAAACCTCATCTCCGAGGGGGAGAAAGAAGCTTTTGTATCCAAAGAAGTGGCTCTGAGAGCCTCCCTGTACCTTCGTCCCAGCCCCACACATCAAGGAGGAGCTGGCTGAGGCAATGGGGGGCAAGGGCCCAAGTGAGAGAGTGTATAAGAGACAGCCCTTGCACCCCCCACCCAACAAGGGGGAAGGCCGGGCCGGGCCGGGCCAGACCTGGGCTCCGGGGGCCCGTTTCTGCTCAGCTGCACCAGCTTCTTCTGCTCTGCCTCAGGCTGGGCAAGGCATGAAGATGAGACTGACTCGGGTTTCTCAGGATATTCCTTCCCCAGAGACAGGTCCAAAGGCAAGAAACAAATCTTACAGGAGTAAAGGGAACAGGCCTTGGATTCAGGAGGCCTAGGTTCAAGTCCCAGCTCTCCCACTTTTGAGCTGGGTGGTCTTGTACAAACCATTTAAAGTCTTATCTGTAAAGTAGAAAAATAACAAGTCCCCGTGCCCCAACCTCCCAGGGCCACGGGGCAGATCCACCGAAGGGTATCCAATGGACTCTCTAAGCTGTACAGTGCCAGCAAGACCACAAGAGGAGATGGCCCAATTGGACCCATTTCTCCAGGCACTGGCAATGGGCTGATGCTGACCCAGAAATCATCAGAGTCTTAGTAACCAGACCACTCACGCCACCTGAAAGCTGCAGGAGAGGCTCTCCCTGCTACAGGAAGAAGGTCAAATAGGAGCCTCCAGCATCAGTCATTTGGAAAAGAATAGGTTCTAATACTAACCATGTAAGTGAAGTCCCTTGCTGTAAGAAATCACCCATAGTTCTTCAAAACCAAAGCTTGGGATGGAGCTACTTAGAATCAGAGTTTGGTAGGACATGTGCCATCCAAGATACCCTTGAAACTTCTGTTTAGGAGGAAAGTTTATGGGGCCAGCCGACGGGAACATACAATCTCCCTGGGACTTGGAGCTGGTGTTCTTGGAATGACATGGATTAAAGAGGAGAGGGGAGTCCAGGATACCTTACATCAAGTTCTGGAGGGAGAAATTAAAACGTGGAAAGTCTACAGAGGAACAAAGAGCCACGCACCACAGCTGTCCAGCAAAGCTAGGAGAGGGCTCCACCACGGCCACAGGCACGCTGTTGGCACTGCAGGCCTAAAGTGCTCCCTGTGGCCTGAGGCTGAGCAGAGTCTTAGGGAAGAAAGGAACGGAGTGGGGCTGCCGCAACAGGGCTGCTGTGAAATAGAAAGGAGAAGGCTTGGTGACGCTTCTGGGGCCATCAGCAATGCATCTGAAAACCGATTCACGGCATGTGCTCAGGATGCTAATCACAATGATCATTAAAAAAAAAAAGGTTATCACTCCTATTTGCAGGGCAGGAGACGCAGACATAGAGAACAGACTTAGGGACACAGTGGAGGGAGGAGAAGGTGGGATGAATCGGGAGCGCAGCACTGAGATGTGTATATTACCATGGATAAATTAGATAGCTAGTGGAAGTGAAAATCTTAGACTCAGTCGTGTCCGACTCTTTGTGACCCCGTAGACTGTAGTCTCCTCTGTCCATGGAGTTCTCGAGGCAAGAATACTGGAATGGGTTGCCATTTCTTTCTCCAAGGGATCTTCCCAACCCAGGGATTGAACCCAGATCTCCTTTGTGGCCCACAATGTGGGAGACCTTGGTTCGATCTGTGGGTTGGGAAGATCCCCTGGAGAAGGGAAAGACTACCCACTCCAGTATTCTGGCCTAGAGAATTCCATGGACCCTTATAGTCCATGGGGTCACAAAGAGTCAAACAAGAATGAGTGAGATTCGCTTTCACNGTTGGGAAGATCCCCTGGAGAAGGGAAAGACTACCCACTCCAGTATTCTGGCCTAGAGAATTCCATGGACCCTTATAGTCCATGGGGTCACAAAGAGTCAAACAAGAATGAGTGAGATTCGCTTTCACTCCTTTTTTGCAGGCGAATTCTTTACTGTCTGAGCCACCCAGGGAAGCCTCCGATAGCTAGCTAGTGGGAAGTTGCTGTATAGTGCAGGGAACTCAGTCTGGTGCTCTGCGACAACCTGGACGGGTGGGATGGGATGGGAGGTGGGTGTGAGTTTCAAGAGGGAGAGGACATGTGTATGCCTATGATTGATTCATGTTGATGCATGGCAGAATCCAGCACCACATTGTAGAGCAACTATCCTCCAATCAAAAATAAATAAATAAATGAAGTGGTTAGCACTTACTGCGCGTCAGGTGCTATCCTGAACACTGCCTGTCTTATCTCATCCAGCCCTGACAGATATCCTCCGCAGAGGACTCCCCCAGCATCCGTCACACCCTGCCCCCACTGTGGAGCAGACTTGCAGTTTGGTAGGGCTGATGCCAGGCCCAGTTTCAAGGGTAGGACCTGATAGATCTGAGCCAATCAGAGTCATCTTATCACTCGTGCCTGAGAAACTCCTTCAGGAAGGTCCAAGTGAAGCACAGGCGGAAGCTGATTTAATGATAAGGAAAGAAAAGAGCACTCTTCTCTTTCATTTTTATGTTAGACTGTGATAGACAGGTGTGTGGGCCTGGAACCCTGGTGGCTGTCTTACAGCTATCATAGGTGCGGTCGGATCAACATGTCAGCAAAGCCACGCCTAGCCAGGAGAATCAGAGGGCAAGCTGAGGCCCTGACCAGGCCACTCCTGCAGCCCTCACGGCCTTGGGGTTATCTGCTATGTGAATTAAGGAAGTCCATTGTTGCTTTAGATAGCTGAGCTGGATTTTATTTATTGATTTATTTTTGGTAACTTGCAAGTATCCAGACTGATGCAGAATATGAGGCCCAGGGAAGTTAGCAATTGTTCAAAGTCAAGTATGATACAAAAGTGATGGAGCTGGGATTTAAATGGCAGCTGTGAACCCAGGGGCTTCCCAGGTGATGCTAGTGGTAAAGAACCTGCCTGCTAATGCAGGAGTCTAAACAGGCACTCGTTCAGTCCACGGGTCGGGAAGATCCCCTGGAGGAGGGCATGGCAACGCACTCAAGTGTTCTTGCCTGGAGAGTCCTGTGGACAGAGGAGCCTGGCGGGCTATAGTCCATGGGGCGGCAAAGAGTCCGACACAACTGAAGCCACTTAGCGTGCAAGCACAGACACTCGCCAGGTGAATCCAGAGCCTAGACTCTTCCAACAGCATCATCAAAACTGTACTGGTTGTCTTCTCATGATACACAAACTCTGTACTTAATCACATTTCATGTAATCTCATTGCATCTTCACGACAGCCTTTAGAGGTGGAAACCACTGCTACCCCTGTTTTTGCAGATGAGGGAGATGAGGTTCTAATGTGCTCACCATTACATAGCTCTCAAGCAGGAGAGTGCCGTTTGAATCCACGTGTCTGTGATGAGGCTGCCAGGTCTGGTCTCCGAGGTGGTGGCAGAGGCTGCCCAGGAGAGACCCAGGAGGGTCTGCTCCAATCCTTTTGAGGATGAACTGATTTCTAATTTGTTCCCTGTGGGTCAGTTGTATCTCTCCATGGAGACTGCACAAAAAGATGAACCACAAAGGGAGGCTGGGGGTCAGTTTTAGCCCAGTACCAGGAAGAACATTCCTCTTGTTCCAGCAGTGGAGCAGGCTGCCTGGGAGAGTCTGAGCTCTCCACGGCTGAGAGGCCAGCGGACCAGGGGGAGGGGTACCTGGAGAGGTTGAAGCAAAGGCTGCCGTTCTCCAAGAGCCTCCCCCTCCTTGGGCCTCAGTTTCCCCATCTGCACAGAGGTTGGGGCAGGACTAGGTGCCGGCTGAGGTGTCTTCCAGCTCTAACATTCTCAAAGCCTGGAATTCCTGGAGGCAGGACTCCAGGCCCCAGGGTCTGGCTGAGAGAACAGAGCCGTGGCTGTTTGGCTGACTCCATAGAACAGTGCAGCTCATTGAGCTAGCGGGTCCCTGAAAGAAACAGCCACACGGCGCACGCAGGGAAGATAAATCCATCTGTGGGTCCGGTGAGAGTTGCTGAAAAAAAATGCATTGCTTGAGGGCCATCCAAGGAGAGCCAGTCTTCAGTTAGCAGGCTGTGACAGCACTCTCACACAACAGCAGCAGCACACGGGGGGCTGCACTCTGCCCCGGCCAGAGGAAAGAGGGTAAGCATGGAGATGACGGTCCCCACCAAGGACCAAGAAGCCCTCCCTGCTCAGGGCTCCTTACAGTGGAGTCTACTCCCTCTGGAGGCCCCCTGGGGTTGTGTTTGTAATTAGCAAAAGAAATCCTTTTGGAAATTTACCCTGAATTAAACGGCTGTTGTTCATGTAAAAGTGTTTATTTCAGCAATATAGAGAGACCACCCTCACAAGGTGGTGAGGCCAGAATTAGACTGAGAAGGCCCCTGGGGTCTCCTTCCCTGTATAGCTTTGGGTTGGTCTAGAGACTCAGAGGTGGGCAAGACAATCTCATGAAGCTTCTGAGCGGCTTTCTGGGATATTTCCTCCTCTATGATGACTCCTCTTGATGAAGTGACTATTTTCAACGTGCTTGGACATCTGCAGTCCTACTGACCTTCGTTACAATTCACTGAAGTAGAGTCAGATAATACCACGCTGCCTAAGAGAGAACGCAGCGTGAGCTAAAGGCCCTTCAGGTAGCACACAGTGGCTCAGGAGCCCGAGCCTAAGCCCCTTGGCCCCAAAGCCTACGCCCCTTATTTCTGGCTTGCTGCCATCCCTCCACCCCCATTTTGGGGGCCACCGAGGGCTGACTTTTCCAGGCTGATTTTCCTCCTGCTTAGGGACAATGCAGAGCCCTTGGAGCTGGATTAACATTTTTGACAGGTGCCAGCTTTGAAAAAGATAGGTATTCAAGAGAAAAGCAACTCAAATGGTAAACTAAGTATAAAGAAGTCCAACAAAGTTTTGCCTTTTATCCTGATGACTGCCTGTGTGCTTTTTTAAAAAAATCAAATATCAGAAATTGCATGATTGATCTTTTGTTTAGTGACTCTGCCCTACTGGTGTTCCAAGCAGTTCCTAGCCCACTTTGGACTGCTCAGCCCTGAGGACATCCCCCCATTACAGGTCCCTGGGCCCCTCGGTCACACACTGCTCTGCACTGAGAAGAAATCTCTAGAACCATGAACTCGGGCCAGGCTGTCAGGGCAGGAAGATGCCTGTGCAGGGCAGGAGGTGATGCTGAAGGGAGACCAGGGATACTTGAAGGGGATGCTGCATGTGGGGGCCGGCAGGGGGTGGCAGTCAGGTAAGCAGGAGGAACAAAGGCTGTCTAGGAACAGCCTTGTGCCCTCCCTGGCAGAGGGGGCAGGGCAATGAGGCCTCAGAAATGGAGGTTCTGCCGAGCTGTCAGTCATGTTCTTCCCGGGCTCAGGAAATGCCACCATGACCACCATCCCTACCCTCAGGGAGAAGATGGAGCCCAAATCTGGACGGGCCGAGGTAACAGCATGAGAAGAATGGAGTTTTAAGAGTGTCCAGCAAGGGCACCAGGAAAGGGGGTGGAGATTCCCTGACCCCCAACTGCCTAGTGGAGTGGACCCCATCCTCCAGAACTCCCTAGAGGCAGACCTCCTTCCTAGCCCTAGGAATGAATGAACCTCCTTCATTCAGTCTCAGGTTCCTTCTAGACTCCAGTCTGGGGACAAGAAAGCTGAAATTAAGTTCTGGGATATCTATCAAGAATCCAGGGACTTCCAGTGGCTAAGATTCCAAGCTCCCAGGGCACAGGTTCAGTCCTAGTTTGGGGAACTAGATTCCCCCATGCCACAACTAAGAATTCGCCTGCCACCACTAAAAATCCTGCATACTGCAACTAAGACTCAGTGCAGTCAAATAAATAAATAAAAAGAAATATTTAAAAAGAACCCGACTGGCATATTTTCCCATCTTTTTTCATTGCTGCAGAGGCTGAAGGGGGGCAGTGGGAAGGATTACATGCAGAAGAAGATGGGGAGCAGTATTAACAAGTGGGTGGAGGAGTTCTGAGCCCTTTAGTAGGAAATTAATAGGAATTTGCAAAACTCTTTCCTAAGTCATACAGAAATAAACAGCTAATAAGTCTTTGAGTCTCTGCCTCAAAAGAAGTAAAAGGTGTTTGTTTGGGGGAGCAGCAGGCACACAGTCCCTGCACACTGGTTCTTCCTGGCACAGTCCTTCCTGCCTGCCCCGTATCCTGATGTCCTGAGCGACCCATCCTCGTAGGGACCCCGAGGCGTGATGGGTGCTGGCTGAAGCTGGGAGGGCCCGGAGACCACCCCATGCTGGTGAAGCAGCCCAAGGTTCCTGAGGATGGAGACGGAGGACCATGCAGAAGTCAGAGCAGTGAGCAAAGAGGCCTTTGCACCAGGCCTTGGGGAGAGCTCTGAAGAGCCAGTGCCTTTGGCCCAGCTTTCTTGCTGCCCTCAGACCCCCAAGGACCAGCTCAGGCAGACTTCAGACTCCAGCTCTTCTCTCCAAAGAGTGTTTCCTGTATAGCTTTGAACCCTAAACACTGCAGTGTTGTGCCCAGTTCCTCTGAAATGTCACTGGAGATGGGCTTATCCCCTCAATGTCCTTCTGTTTGAAAAATAAAGCCTTTGGGGACGTTCCTGGTGGTCCAGTGGTTAAGATTCCATCCCTGGTTGGGGAACTGGGGTCTCACATGCCGTGGAGGGTGGACAAGGTTTTTTTTTTTTTTAAAGATTGCTTAAAAAACAGAGTAAAGACCTTGGACTCAGGGAGTCCTGCTTTTAGTATTAGTTTCCATCACTTAACTAGTTAAGTGATTCTGAGCAATGGACAATCTCCCCAAGCCTGTTTCCTTATCTGTAAATGAGAATAATGATATTCAGTTTGATAATTGGTTGGTTTCCCAAGGCCTGGCACACAGAAAGCACTAAATAGACGTCAGTATCATGGTTATTATTCCTAACACCTACCCCATCCTCCATTCTTTCTTGTTCCATGACCCATACCAGGCTTGACCCTCCAATCTGATGACCCCACCCCAGTACATGAGTTCATCAGATAAGAGCATCTCAGTCTGAGCCCGATCTTGAGTCTTCATGGAGGTAATGGGCACGGGGTTCCCAACCTGGATTTATGCAAATAGTGGTCATATGGGAGAACTTCAGACACTGACCTTAGATAAGTGGACTTTCAATGGCTGCATTTGTGACACTTACAAAGCACATAACTTATGCATGTAGAGTCCTGAAATTTCAGGAAATTCACTGATTTTGGGGTTTGAGGGAGTTAAAGGGACTTGTGAAAAGCTGGCTAAACTTACAAAACCTCTTTCCAGCAAAATATAAAATTCTATATGTTTTGCATATAACTTCAGTAAGTGTACCTGTGGACCTTAATTTTACTTTTATTCATCTCACAGTCCAAAGACTGAAGCCCAAAGGGGTTAAATGACTTGTCTGAGGACACACAGCTGGCAGAGAGCATAGCTGTAACTTGAACCCAGACCTTCAGAGTCCTCTCTCTTCCTCCACTTGAAGGAATGCCTCCATCCAGTTCTTTGGCTGAGTTCTCTCCCTGATACACCGAGGCTTTGCAAGTCCACGGTGGGCTCCCTGGGGACCTCGAGGAGGTTGTTCCAGGGTTAAATCAGGTAGGGCCAGGCTTGGGTAAAAGGGATTGAGACAGGCAAAGCCAGAGCCCAGGCTAGGAGCCAAGAGGCGCCCACACGTGGTGGTGAAGGGTTAGCAGAGCCCAAGTGTGGCTTTTTGTGTGTGCTCGAGGGCAAGTTGGCGTGTGCAAAGGCGCACGTCTCCCCTCGTGTGTATGGGAGCTATGGCCCGGGACAGCAGGCCAGCCTGGGAGAGAGGTGCCACCGTGTCCTGAGATGAATGGGCCTCTGTCTTCAAGGCTGTGTGAGCCTCTGTGTATGCAGGTCCCATTAACTGGTCCTCGGCCACATGTGGAAGGAGGAGGAGAGGCCTGGAGAAGCCCAAACCACTCAGAGTCCTGATTTTAGAATGAAGCAGAAGACAGCAAAGAAAGAAAGTTATACTGATCCTAACTCACATATTGCTAGAGCTAGAGCTGCCGGGCACACACACGCTTGCACACACACACTCACATGCTCTGGTACCCTGTCATAGCCTTCTCTTCTCAGCCCCATCGTCACCCTCCTGTTGCCCAGCTGAGTCCTTTGTCTGCTCATAACACTTTAAAACAGATTCTAGAGAGCTGACCCTATTTGCTTTTGTGGTGGTTTCAGCTTTGTATGGTGTGTGTCTGTCTTTTCCTTGTGAGTCTGGGCTTCTCTTTCCCCTGTCTCGCCTGCAGCTCCCACGATGCACGCCCAGACCTCCAACCCAGCCCACAGGCCTCACTTGCACCATTGTGCCTGTGATGGACAGGTTTGGCCCAAGTCCGTCCTGAGCCCCATGTTCCCGCCTCCCCTCTTCCAGTCCTCCCTGGGCCCTTGTTGCCCTTGGCTGTGGTTTGTGTAATAGAGTGACTCCTGTCTGGGAGCAGCCCAGAGCTCGGGACACAGGGAGACACTTGTCCAAACTTGGTATTTTTCACCAAAAGAGTCAGACCAGAGTGATGGGCTCAGTGGCCTGGCTGGGAGCCTTCCTCATCCCTCCAACCACTAACCTGGCCTCCATTCCCCTTGCTGGCCCCAGATACTTTTGGTTCAGGACTTCTAGTTAGCCACTGGGACAACTCCTCAGTAGGAATCTGGGTTCTTATGTGAGGGGAGAAGGGAGATCTGGGTTCCATGTGGAAATAGCTGAGGCTGAGAGAGATGCCCTGGGGACCAAGGAATAGGACCACAGAGAGCAATGACCAGCCATATTCACCCCTCACTCCCCAGTGCCTGGCCCAGAGTAGGTCCTAAAAGAATAAGTGAGTGAATGTTGGATGGATGAAGATGGATAGATAAGCAGATGTGTAGATGGGTGAATGGGTAGAAAGATAAATAAACAAGTGAAGACTCTTAGATCCAAGTAGACATTCTGATAAAACTAACCCGAGATTTTGGTCCAAATGTGGGAAAGAAGAAATCTGGGTCTAGAAGGTGCAGCCAACTTATTCCTGAGTCTCAAGGAAATCTCTCTTCCCAGACCCTTTATAGCATGTCCTTGAGGCGCTCCTGGAGGGCTGGGTTGGGCGAAACTGGCCTTTTCTCCAACTTCATGTTTTTCTTCAGGTCCCTTCTTGCAGAAGCTTCTCTGCCCTCCAGGAAAGGTGCTCTGCAGCTGGGTAAAGTGGCTCAGAGTCTGGGAGGAGGCAGATGGAGAGACAAGGCTCAGGCTGATAGGGCTGCCATGAAACAGGGCCCCAGGGATAAAATGTTTCTAGGCTGGGGCTAGAGAAGTGTTACATGCTGGGACCAGGAGTTGGACAATATTTTCCAGAACCCAACACAGAGGTCTGATGTAGGTCACTTGTAATTTCTGAATGAATGAATAAAACATTTCTATGTCCTCTGTACTCTGGATAATACCCCCAAGTCCTTTCCCAAAATGTATATAGAATTCTCAAGAGTGCTAGACCACTAAGGACATCTCTGCCCCCATGTGAACTCTTCTCACCACCCCCTCCAATACCCATGGTCCCACTCCCTCATCTTCTTCCTCCATTCCCACCACTAGCTACTATGGTATTGATCCAGAAGCTGGGGGTGACAGGAGGGAGCAACGCAAAGCCGCCATGTGTACCTGTGTGCATGTGTGGATGTATGAGTGGCTGTGATGAGCTCAAGCTTCAGCAAAGGGCTTCCTCAGTCCACTCAGGACGGGGCTGAGGGTTCTAGGGGATGGGTGCAGTTGGTCCTCTGGTGCTTGACTGATGAGACGGCCAGCTCCACACCACCAAAAGCCAGTGCTATGGGGCTCAGAGACACCTTTCAAGGCTTCTGCCCCTGGCCAGATCCAGTAGATCTCTGGTGCTGAGATCTCCATGGAAGGAAGTACTCCGAGCTCCTCAGGGGCTCTTGTCACTGGAACAGACTCCTGTAGTTTAATCACTATTCTCTGCTGCAATTTGCCTTGAGAGAGTCGAGTGGGGACCAGGGATAAAATGTTTCTAGGCTGGGGCTAGAGAAGTGTTACATGCTGGGACCAGGAGTTGGACAATATTTTCCAGAACCCAACACAGAGGTCTGATGTAGGTCACTTGTAATTTCTGAATGAATGAATAAAACATTTCTATGTCCTCTGTACTCTGGATAATACCCCCAAGTCCTTTCCCAAAATGTATATAGAATTCTCAAGAGTGCTAGACCACTAAGGACATCTCTGCCCCCATGTGAACTCTTCTCACCACCCCCTCCAATACCCATGGTCCCACTCCCTCATCTTCTTCCTCCATTCCCACCACTAGCTACTATGGTATTGATCCAGAAGCTGGGGGTGACAGGAGGGAGCAACGCAAAGCCGCCATGTGTACCTGTGTGCATGTGTGGATGTATGAGTGGCTGTGATGAGCTCAAGCTTCAGCAAAGGGCTTCCTCAGTCCACTCAGGACGGGGCTGAGGGTTCTAGGGGATGGGTGCAGTTGGTCCTCTGGTGCTTGACTGATGAGACGGCCAGCTCCACACCACCAAAAGCCAGTGCTATGGGGCTCAGAGACACCTTTCAAGGCTTCTGCCCCTGGCCAGATCCAGTAGATCTCTGGTGCTGAGATCTCCATGGAAGGAAGTACTCCGAGCTCCTCAGGGGCTCTTGTCACTGGAACAGACTCCTGTAGTTTAATCACTATTCTCTGCTGCAATTTGCCTTGAGAGAGTCGAGTGGGGACTTCCCTTAAAAGTTTATCCACGGTCAAATCTGTCCTCTGAATTAGACCTACAAAGTCTGAGTTTTGAGGCCCGAGAGGGCTTGCCTCTGGCCTGTGCTAAGCCCATTTTCTGAGCAGACACAGAACTGTTGGTTCAGGGCTGGCGAGAAAAGGCCTAGTGCGCCAAGGGAAAACAATTAGGAGTAATTACCATCAAGAGCGGCCCCCAGTGAGGGGTGAGGGTGGGAAAGGCCGTCTGTTTAAAAGGAAGCTGAAAGTGGCAGACAGATTTTGGGGAAAAAATCAGGGAGAGAGAGGGTGGGAGGAAGGGTTAAGTGTGTGCTGTCTTTCTTCTCCGGGAAGACAGGAGGACCCCTCCCTCTCGGCCTCGACAGGGGCTCTGTGTCCGGAGGTGGAGGCGGGAGGGGAGAGCAGGAGGGCACTGGGCTCCACATTCCTGAGATTCTCAAACCAGTCGGGAGAGGAAACTCCATACCGAGGGGACAGAGCCTGAGACACACTCAAGAGCGAAGAGATAAAATGGAGTGCCCTGTGCTGTGCTCAGCCATGTCCAACTCTTTGTGACATGTATTCTTGCCTCGACAATCCCCAAGGACAGAGGAGCCTGGCGAGCTCCTCTGTATCTCGAGGCGAGAATACTGGAGTGGGTTACCACGCCCTCCTCCAGGGGATCTTCCCAACCCAGGGATCAAACCCAGGTCTCCTGAATTGCAGGTGGATTCTATACCATCTGAGCCACCAGGGAAGCCCAAGAATACTGGAGTGGGTAGACTATCCTCTCCAGTGGATCTTCCTGATGCAGGAATCGAACCAGGGTCTCCAGCATTGCAGGTGGATTGTTTACCAGCTGAGCTACCAGGGAAGACCAGAGCACTCAGAATGCCTCCAAATGTCCCCTCATACATACCCCCTTTGATCCCTGAGCCCCGGTAGGTATGCATGGGGTCTGCTTGGTGTTTCCCTACTCACTACCCTCCAATAATATAGGTGATCTATGGTTGGGGATGAGAGCTGGGGTCAGAAAGAAGGGCAGGTGGGGAAAAAGCTATCAAAGGAGGGGTGAGGAAATTCCTTAGTCTTCTTTCTAAAGAAGAAATGAACCCCAGAGGAGAGGTGCCATTCCCCTTGACCCTCCTAAGGTTGGGAGACAAGTAAGGGCCTCAACCCTACTCCTGAAGGAAGCAAGGACGGATTGGCCTGGGCAGACCTCATCACTGGAGGCTCTCCTTGGCTTCACGCTGGTGGGGCCTGTGAACCCTCCTGAGATGGAGCAGTGACAGGTCACAGGCTTCTGGAACTCAAGCTCTTGGCTTGGAGTCCCTGTTTCTGTCAGTGACAATCTCTGAGACTTTGGGCAAGCTATTCACTCTCTACACTCCTTGTCTTCTCATCTGAGAAATGAAGATAACAGAACCTACATCATATACTTGTAAGGATTAAATGAGGTAATATATATAAAGATTTGGTATATAAGGCTGGGGCCAGGCCTCAGTAAATGCTCACGCTTATTATTATTATTGGAAGAAGACAGCTCCAAGCACTAAGTGGATGATGAATTGGAAGCCAGAGGCCCTGCGGAGGGTGCACTGTTGACCACAAAGGAGGAAGTGAGTGGGGACTTGAATAGGGCGGAGGCTCTCAGTACATAAGAGAAACCCTGCTCAGAGATGCTCCATAACTGTAACTCATTCACTCCTCAACAGTTCTCTCCTGCAGCTGTTCTAGGCACCTGGGATGCAGCATAAACAGAACAGAATTTTAGTGAGAGGCTGACAAAGCAAATGAGTAAGCAATAGAGCCAGATATGAGATGCTACAGAGAAAAGATGAAGGGAGCTAGGGAGTGTGGGGAACTGGGGTGTGGGGATGATGGGAGAAGTAGGGGAGTGATTCAAGGAGAAGGATGTCTGGGGACAAGCCCTCCAGCTGTAGGAAGCTACAAGAAGAACCACCATGAGAGAGAAGCAAGGTGGCTTTGTTAGACAAACACCAGGGAGGCCGTGCAGCCTGTGTGGTGGGGGAAGCTGTAGGAGAGGTGGTGAGCTGAACATGCAGGCCTCATGAGCCGCGGTAGGCATAGATAAATTGGCTGGTGACAGCCTGATGGGAAATGGGGCACAGGTGTACAAGGAAGCAAACCTGTTTTTTTCTGGGGTTCAGAAGAGCATCTGTGACAAACCCTATATATAAAATGTCAACAAGGTCCTACTACCTAGCCCAGGGCGTTCAATATCTTGTCATACATTACAATGGAAAAGAGTCTGAAAAATAAAAAGCGCATCTGGAACACAAGTTCATTAAGGAATGTGACTCCCATCCCCACTTTCCTTTGTGACTTTTTGCAGTGCCCAAGACCAATCCCAGCACCTGCTGGTAGAGGCTGACTGACTGCCGTCAGGTCAGGTCCCCACTGTGATGGAGTCGTCTCCCTCTGTAGATCCAGGTAATCATCAGCTGTCTTTAACCACACTGGGGAATCAGAAAACAAGAGTGGCTTGAAGGTTTTTCTTTTCTCACTCCAATCATTTTCATATAGCTGAAAATTTTTAACCATGTCGGAAAAATCTTAGAACTCAAGAATGCCCTGAAGATGACAAGGGACTCTTTTAACTTAACACAGGTAAAACTATTTCATGGTGGGAGTGGCAGAGAGGGAGGGAACTTATGTATACCTATGGCTGATTCATGCTGATGTATGGCAGAAACCCATACTACATTGTAAAGCAATTATCCTTCAGTTAAAAATAAACAAAACTAAAAAGAAAAAACTGTTTCACCAGGACAGTGGAAGGCTTTTTAGATGTTGGTGGATTCTCGTTTTATTCTTTGGAGTGTGTTTAACAGGGAGAGTAGTGGAAGCAGTTCCTGGAGGTTAGGTTGTGAGGAGAGAGGTATGGAAGGGGGCAATGAGACAAGGGCCACTGTCAGCAGGGTGGGTTGGAAGTCCCAATCGGTGTGCTTGGCTCAGGAGGGCTCTCTTGCCAACTGCACAGACAAGTCTGGTTTTAAAAAGTGCCAGGGAGCCACAGATTTGCATGCTATTTGTGTTTCAGGCTTCAATTCCAGGTATGTGGAATGAAATGAATGAATGAACAGTATTCAGACTCCTGGTTAAGAGGTGGACTCGGGAATCCAGACCACACTGAGGATCCAATCACTGGTCCAACTTGGATCAGGAGACACACAGACACAGACAGAGACAGAACAAACAGTCAAAGAGACAGAGAGACAGTCAGAGAGACAAACACCATCGAGTTCTTTTTACCAGGGAGTTTCCAGTCAAAGCAAGAAAACGAAATCTACAGAACTTATTTTCAATAAATCAGCCCATGAAAACTAGGGACAGAGTCACACATGGACAGTCAGATTAAGGCAACATCATCTTTGACCTCTCTCCACATTTGCCCTCAGTCATCTACACCCAGCTTCCAACTGGACCATATGCCTGTGTCTGCCTTCTTGATAATGTCCATTGCTTGGTGCCTGCCTGGTTTTCTACATTAGGTTCTAAGGTTCTTGAGGATGGGTGGCTTTTACTTCCTTGGTCAAACCATCTCTTTACTCCACCCTTCAGGGGCCCCCAAGCCTAGTGCTTTAAACATAGGCCTACTTAAACACCTAGCATAAGGGGCTCCCCAGAAGAAGTGGATGAGGCAAATGCCCTCCAGGAACTTAGCTCTGGCCAACAGACAAGACAGAGGCAGCATGTGAAACAGTCCATTTAAGGGACAAGGCTAACAAGAGGGGACCCACAATCCACGATGGATGTACTGGAAATAAAAAGATGGAGAAAACTGTATATGACAGAAAGAGGTGTGGTTAGGGAAAAAATACTTGATTAGCTTCCTGGCAGAGACTGAGACCCTGAAGGACGTGCTGAACTGCTGAGGTAGTGGGTTTTGTTAAGCGTGGAGTGAGGCGTTAGGTTTGGGGCACAGAGGAGGTACAGCCTCACTGCAGGCTTCTGTGAATGGACCTTCTTCCCTGACTCCTGCAATGTTGTCTAAGGAAATGTTTAGTCAGTTGCCCCTACTCCTCCCTAGCAGGCCAGAGAGAAGCAACTGGAACTCCTGGCTTGAAAGAAAAGCATCAAATTATTCACTTGCCTTCAGCGGTTACACAGATCTCAGTCCATTTCTGATGTAAAGGACAGATTACAATACATATGCCACGTGGAGTTGTACTGTTTGCCGATTCTAAGGGCTGTGGCTGTCCAGGTAAGAGATTTTGATATAGTGATCAGGGAAGGTTTCAAGGAGGCGGGCTTTGGGTGTGTGCATACTTTGAGTGTGTGAAAGCAGTGAGTATAAGCTAGTAAGGGGTGCTCTGGACTCCCTGTGAACCTCTCTCCACACGCTTTCCTTTCCCAGCACCAAAGTTCTGAGGATGGAACCAGACTCTCCAGAAGTCAAGCGGTTGATGGTTACCCCTCAGTTTAGAATGGAGAAGAGTCAGCAGCTACAAACTGTTCCATTAGGGAGGACTGACCTGGGCCTTACCTCTAAGATTAAGCCAGTGCTAATACTGGCCTTAAATTTGACTTTGAATCTCTACCTTGACTAATTTCTATTCCAAGCAGCATTATGGGCCTCAATATCATTTAAGAATCTTAGACCTTGACAAGACCCTGGACATCCAGTCCAACCATTCCCAGTTGGAATTACCCCACCCTCTGACAGGCCAGAGCAGCAGCCTGCATGAACATTTCCTCAAGGCTTATCCTCCAGCTCAAAGTCCCTTAGTCTCACATTTCTCTCTCACATGCATGTCTAAGCACTCCCTTCTCTTAGTGTTGACCAGCATGACCCAACTTACCTCATGTTACGTCTCTCCCCGCCTCCACAGCGGGGAATAGTGATTATTGGCTCTTAAATGACCACTGTTAGAATTCAGCAAGGCAAAACTGGCCTGGGCTGTTAGGAGAGATACTGGGCTGAGTTCTACTCATCCCTTCCCAAATGTTAGGATGAATTTGAAGCTATGGATAGATTTTTCCTGGGCAGGGAAATATGGCCACTTGGCCAGGAGCTCAGCAGTAGTATGTGAACGGGGCCCAGCAGTCTTACACATCCTTTTCTGATGCTCTTGGGTACGTGAGCTTCCTGGATGAAAACATTATATTCCACCCTCTTCTCCCCTCTATCTTAGCCCATCCAGGTGGAACAAGGGAGAAGACAAAGCCCAAGTATCAGCTCTCTTAATTCAGGTCAAGACATTCGAGAGCTGGAGGGAGGGCATGGGAGAAGGACCAGAGGCTGAAACATTACAAACACTGGGGCTCTGAAGTTAACGCTCTGACTCTATCCACTGGAGTCTTTCATGGGCCACGTAAACCAGGTGGTGATGGACAGACTATGGAATATAGTTGCTGGCAGTGCTTTTCTAGGTTTCCTGTTTCTATCCCAGAACTTTGGGGCTAATATCACTAGAGGTAGTGGGTAGAAGATGCTAGCGCAATTACAGGGGCTAAACAAGAAAGAAGTTGACACCACAGAGAAGGATGAAGCACCTCATATACACAGGAGTTAATTTTCACAGCTGCCAGGCCAGATGACGAAGTACTCTTGCATTCAGCCCTAAACAGGGCTCCAGGAAGCAACAGTGGATCTCAGGGGTCCCAGGGACAAATGGGATGGAACTAGTCTTGAACCATGTATTCATTCTCAAATGGGCAGGAATGGTCTTTTTTCATAAAGGGTCCAGGAGTGATCAGTGAGACTATTTTACTGAAGGTTACATATCTGGCATCTAGAGCTTATCATCCATCAATGTTCCCTTTTTTAGAGGAGGTAGGTAATTATGGGGCTCCCCTGGTGGCTCAGTGGTAAAGAACCCACCTGCCAATGCAGAAGACACAGGTTCAATCCCTGGGTGGGGAAGATCTCCTGGACGAGGAAACTGGCAACCCACCCAGTATTCTTGCCTGGGAAATCCGCTGGACAGAGGAGCCTGTGCAGTCCATGGGGTTGCAAAGAGTCGAACATGACTCAGCAAGGGAATAATGACAAACAACAAGGTAATTATGAGCACTGGGCACAGGAGAGAGGGGAAGACTGGAGAAAAGGAAAGTCATAGGCTTTAGTTTAAAGCAGGTTAAACAAGATGCTGATAACATGCCCTTGGCCATGGAAGGCAGGAACACCACATTCCTTCACCCTCCCACCCCAGTCATCAAGGCCTACCCTTAAAATGAAGAATAAAGTTTCCAGATGCTAGTTCTGCTCTTCTTGGGTAGCTCTCTGGGAAGAATGGCCCCCACTATTGGTTCCCATTCTGGACCCCAGTCTGTGTCTCAGCCTGGCCCACTCACAGGGTGGTCTCAGGATCACTAACTTCACCTTGTACAAAACTGTATTGGTCAGAAAGCGGGGCCAAATTCAGACAGGCTTAACAATTCCTTATATATTTTTCAAAGTGCTTTTGTTGCATGTTTCATTTTCTGCTATACATGGCAATAAATATTTGTTGCTTTGGTCTGTACAAAAAGTCTGTGAGAAGGTAAGACAGATGTTATCTAAATGGACAAACAATAAATACAGAGAACTACCTTGTTCTGAGTTCCCCAGACAATAGCAAACA
Source organism: Oreotragus oreotragus (assembly GCA_006410675.1). Taxonomy (NCBI): domain Eukaryota; kingdom Metazoa; phylum Chordata; class Mammalia; order Artiodactyla; family Bovidae; genus Oreotragus; species Oreotragus oreotragus. Next base: position 197,994 of record SJYX01011986.1, on the reverse strand, counting down.
TGCCTGAAAAACTCAGGTCTTTTGATTCATGGTCCAAAATCTATACCATATTGCCACCTTTCAAGTTGTCACTTCAATACATTAAGTACCAAGAATCAATGTACAGGAGTCCCACAATGAGCCTGCATGCCATAGCTTTCTAAGAGAAGGTGAAAAGTCCCAGCAACTCATATGTAGAAAGCTATTTATTACCTACAGAAAACACCAAAAAAAAAAAAAAAAAGGAAAAAAAGGGAGGGGGAAAAAAAAAGGGAAGAAAGGAAAAAAAAGAAAACAAACAAAAGGTGGTCTTCCCCCCAAAGGCAGGCAGTATGAAAAAGGTAGGACATCTAGTTGCTGGAGTGGAAACAGTAACATTCAGTTAACAATGGAATATTTAAAAAAAATAGTTTTCTTTTCAAATTGTAACCTGTGGTAACACATAGAAAAATGTACTAAACAAGCTTGATATAAAACAGAGTAAAATTTTCAAATAAGCCCAGGGAGAAAGCACAATGTTGGAAAGGATGAGGTACAAGGGAAGAGAAGAAAAGATCTCATACAAAACTACCTATTACAATACAGAAAAAAGTATAAAATGTTCCTATTTTGGAACTTAGGTACAAAATGACACTGGCATTGGATCGTTTCACTATCTAGCCTGAGGAGCGCTCAAAAGGTCAGGGGAGATGCTACAAGGAACAAAAAGAATAGCAGTTTTTCAATCTCAAGTTGATCAGTCCAAATTCCACCCGTTTTCCAGTTGAAAATCTCATCTTCCTCTGTAACCTCTACCCCAAGCCAAAATTCATCCAGGCCTCAAAATACTCTTAGGAAGTCCACAAACACCCTACACATAGGGGCTGGGATCTGTGTATGCTGGAGCTAAATTTGGAAAATGGTAATAAATCTACAGGCTAAAATGGTGAACACATTCAGCCTTAAAAAAAAAAAAAGCATATCCCTGTGAAATATATATATATATATATATATATTAAATTCTCTGTGGTTAGAAACATATTTAAACTAGCTAGCCACAGACCAAACTAGACCTGCATTCATCCAAAGCTGGAATTTTATGCTAAAGACTGAGGTCCTTCTTCTTCTTGGTCAGAAGTAGGTAGCAGTAAAAGTGGTGCCTTTGTTACTCCACTAAACCACTCCCTGGGTGGGTCTTTCCCATATCATGTGTTGTGAGCACATGCAAACCACTGCTTTTAAGGAAATGACTGCCTGGGACTTTGGAGTCCACCCAGGGCTCACATGTGGTGCCTCAGGAGGAGGGGAAGAAGCTACAGATAAAACAGCCTTGTACAGAAGCAGACGGACTTCACAAAGGGCATATAAAAAGGACAAGTCCTGGAGGACGGCCTTATGCAGGTGCCCCAAAGTCCAGTTTACAGTCACTATCCTGGTGACACATTTTGAAAATCATGTGTGTATGTATGTGTGCGTGTATATGCTGGTGGTTTTCATCCCTACGTTTTAACCCACATCCATTCCTACCTCTTAGTAANATAAAAAGGACAAGTCCTGGAGGACGGCCTTATGCAGGTGCCCCAAAGTCCAGTTTACAGTCACTATCCTGGTGACACATTTTGAAAATCATGTGTGTATGTATGTGTGCGTGTATATGCTGGTGGTTTTCATCCCTACGTTTTAACCCACATCCATTCCTACCTCTTAGTAAGGCCTAACAACAAGAGTTTATACGAAAACCAAGAGTCCTTCCAGGCTTCTCTCAGGTCTCTAATTAAGAGACTGAGTGAGGCTGGAGCCCTTTGAAAACAAGATGGCAGAACTGAAGAAGTGAAAAGCAGTCTCTCTCTTCAGATTAGGGATGTCCCTCACCCCTTTCACAGCACCAAAGTTTCTTTGCAAAAATAGTATCTGAGATACAAAAGGAAAGGCAGATGTGCTTGTGAGTGCATCTCTCCGGGGCCTGGTCCAGGATCAAGGACTTTACGAGAAGAGAGGGTTGGGAGCAGCTGTCTCCAAGGTCTCTGGCTGTAGACAACAAAGAGCTGGTCCCCCACAAGTCCGTGTCTGCTAACTGAGACGGTCTTCACAAGAGCTTTCGGTGGAGGATTTCCCAGACCATCCGCTTCCGGAAGTAGGGCATGTGTTGCTGTAGGGACACAGAGATACCTTTATTTTCATTTCTTGCATGCAGACCTAACACTCCTTTCCTTCTTGAGGTTTTCACCTAAAATAAGTCTCAGCTGCATTTTTGGTCTTTCAAATTGCTCATTCTTCATTACGTGTGATTTTTTTTTCTAGTGCTTTTTCCGATCACTATTGCTGTTGCTACTTTTCATTGTTGTACACCTAGAAGTTTAACTAGGCATCACCAGGAGTCCCCAGGCTGTCATCCTCAAATGTCTCCAAGAATTTTGAGAATGGTGTCTAAATTCAACAAAGTCCTCTGTGTTGAACTTTTAAGAGGCTATGAGATCTGAGGCTTGAAAATAAAAACTCATTTTGCCCCAAAATTAAATGAAGGGCAAGAGTTAGCTCAACCCAAGGGCTGTGGTGGAAAATCTAGTAAAGTCATTAAACAGAAGCAAAGGGTTAAGTGGAGGACACCAAATAAACTATAATCTCAAGTCTCAATTCACTTTGGTCTCCAAAGGAGCACATGGACAGAAATTAATGATCACAAACTGCAAGGAAGACTGATCAGCTGCATAAAGCGAGGGGAAGAGGGCAGCATAACAAGCTACACTAGATCAAGGTGTGGCCTGTTCCAAAACTTCACTGCTACCAAATAAAGCGAAACCGAGGAAACTTGCTCTGGTCCCAGTTCTCTGCTTCTTACAGGATTTGGGGTAGGCAGCGTATATGAGCCGGGGAAGGCAATGGCACCCCACCCCAGTACTCTTGCCTGGAAAATCCAATGGACGGAGTAGCCTGGTGGGCTGCAGTCCATGGGGTCACTAACAGTCGGACAGACTGAGCGACTTCGCTTTCACTTTTCTCTTTCATGCATTGGAGAAGGAAATGGCAACCCACTCCAGTGTTCTTGCCTGGAGAATCCCAGGGACGGGGAAGCCTGGTGGGCTGCCGTCTATGGGGTTGCACAGAGTCAGACACGACTGAAGTGACTTAGCAGCAGCAGCGTATATGAGCAGAGAAGGCGGCTCTCCTATTGGCTGGGCTTTCTTAACTACAATACATGAAGTATGGTGACCCAGGATGTGGCCTATCATTATCCTTCCTTTTCCTATGGCATGGCACAGGTAGCAACCACCCTGGTTATGAGCCACAGAATGAAGCAGAGCCCCCTAAGTGGAGCAAATGGAGAGAAAAACATCTATCAGGCAGCCTGGAGACAGGGCGGTCACAGAGGCCCCTCCCGAAGGCTTGGCTTACCTGTGTGAAGTTGATTGGTCTGTCTTTGGTAATGCAGTCAGCGTATTTGCAGGCAAACATGCCACAGTCGCTTCCATTCATCTGCTGTGGAATTTCCTAAAGGGCAAAAAAATAACAAAAAGCTGACATCTTTCCAAGCTTCCTTCCTTCTTATTCAATTATAAACAAGAACCAAAGGATATAAAATTTCCAGGTTTCCCTGAATTCTGAAGAGATGGTCCTGGTCCCCCACTCAGAATAACACAGGCTCAGAGAGTAAAAAATTCAGCATCTCAGTCCAGCCTGTGTACTTCATGTTTATCACACAGGAGACTATCTGAGAGTTCTATGATACCCAAGGGTGTAAAAGCTGGTCCCTCCCACAAGGGTCAAGCAGTTTGCAAACATTTTCTCCCATAGATGAAAGTTTAGCAAAATAGCTGGGCATTTAGAAAACCTAGTTCTTCATAAGAAATACATTACTGATTTTCCCACAGATAGCTTACTCTACTCTGTCTTCCCTGGCTGAGGTCAGGCCAGACACTTAGAAGGACGCCAGGGCCCAAGCAGTATGCTCCTTTTCTAACCAATACTCTAATCTCAGGATTTCCATCTCACCAAGATGAAACGCACCTGGCTTTTCTTGCTGAAGAGCTGCCAGCCATTGGTATCAAACTCTTTTCTTTTCTTGTCAATGCTTTCTTGCTTCAGATATTGCCTAAGGTATTGGGAGAGAATGAGATGAGCTTGGGGAGCTGCCACGGCAAGAATGGGGCTGACAATCCTCAGGAAGAATTTTCTTCTGCCATGTCTAAGGAAAACAGTATATATTGCTAGACAGGGAATCTTTAGAACTCCCACAGTTCATGCCCACTCTGTCAGCTCCAGAGAAGCAAGACCTCTGCCTTCAATACCCAGGGTCCTTCGTCCTACTGTCCCCACTGAGGAACGAGTTTTAATCTTTTCCTTGGTTTATATGGTCCTTTAGAATTCAATCTAGTGGAAGGAAAATGTTTCTCTAGCAATGCTGAGGTATATATTTATTTACAGTCTTGATTCCTCTGTATAAAAAATTCAATCCAAATCAATTAATCCACCTCATGGAACCCACCCCCTCCTGGCCACAGACATTTTGGAAAGAGAAACAGGTGGAATGTAAACCAGATTTGCATTTTGGTTCCCAGTTGAGCCATTAAAGTAGGACCTGAGGAAATCAAAGTCATCTCTGTGGGTCTTGGTTCCTTTATCTGAAAAATCAGGAGGTTGGGGTAGATGACTTCTAAGTAGTTTCTGTATCTATATGTCTATATCCACTCTTTATTTTCCTGCACTGGAACAGTAATTATGCCCATCAGGATGTATTTTGGGTATTATTATATTATTATTAAACTTTACTTAGATGGAAAATACCCATCTTAATCCATATAAAGATTTCCTTTATTAACCACTCCATTGAAGGTATCAGAGAATTGAGTTCAACAGCTAGAAAAACAACATATATCCAACACCAAACTCGTCTTTAACTCCCTACTTACAAGAGGATTCTGCAGGCTTCATTGTTTATCCCACCCATAGAGTCGTAATAGGTAATATTCTTCTTTCTAAAGTCCACAACCTGGGAATAAAAAAAATCCGTGTGTTTATGAACTGAAGAAAATCTCAGCTTTTCCCTTCCCTGGAACTTGGAACCTTCTGCCAAATTTCCTATGAAATCATGACAAGTTTGATGGATACTTAGCATTATACCATGCTTCATCTGCAGAGGAAAGAAGAACAGGGTGATTATTTACTCAGAACTATGCTGGGGGCTGACTAATTGCCCTGAAACCCTTTTCTAGTTTTCAGGGTCTCCATTTGCAACAGAGGCAACAGTGAAGACACGACGTGCTCTTCAGAGAATGTAAACTAAGTGAGATCATTTCCACACATTTTCAGAAAGATGGTAAAAGATTCTAGGTTTTGTTTCTTGGAGAATTTCCTTTAGACTTAATGCTTTTCAAATATAGTTCAAAACAGGCTGTAACTTGTATACTTTTATTAATATATTAAGCTAATGCAGCCATGTTCTTAGAGTCATGTTTTTGTTAGTTGCTCAGTCATGTCTGACTCTTTGCAGCCCCACAGACTGAAGCCTGCCAGGCTCTGGTGTCCATGGAATTCTCCAGGCAAGAATACTGGAGTGTGTAACCATTCCCTTCTCTAGGGGATCTTCCTTACCCAGGGATTGAACCTGGGTCTCCCGCATTGCAGGCAGATTCCTTACTGTCTGAGCTACCAGGGAAGCAATAATAAATTATCAAGTATGCAAGGCAAATCATAATTAGGCAGAAAATAATGGTCACAGAATCTGAGTTGGCAGCATCGTTAAGAAGTCACTTTTTCTCCTCATGTGTTCCTTGCCTTTAGGTTGCTTTGTCTATAATTCCATTTTTAAGTATTTCCAGAAAAGAAAATTTCATAGCTGTTTTCAAAGTCTAAGTATCTCCCACTCTTGACAGGGAGTTTGCTAATCTATCCAATTTTTAGATAATTAAATGCTACTCTTTCAATCATCTATGTAGAACTAGTATTCATTGCTCTCTGTGTATTCTATTATACAGACGTCTTCTAAATTTTATCAGTAATAAAAGAGGCACTCACAGCAAGACACCAGTGCACTCCTAGGTGAATAGGCACCAAAAGAATGTCAACAGAAAAGACATCCACTTTCTTTGTCCAACGTTTCACTGCTTGATAACCAGCTGTTTTTAACTTAGTAAAAAAAAAGGTATTAAATGCATGTACACTCGGCAATCCCTTCTCTTTACTTCGTTCCATCAGCATATTCATGTAGAAATTGATGATCTGTGGAAAGAAAGTATATATATTAAAATAGATACTCCAGCCTTTCAAAGCAGTTGTATTGTAAGAAGGAAACACAGTTGCTATACTGTACAGCATAGGCTAGTTCCCTAATCAACTCAATTATGACCTCAATACCCAACAGCCTAATATCCCTATATCAAATTCTGACTAGAAAAGAGGGGGGCTGAGGTGGTTATAAACAGTGAAAACATAAAAGGCTGATACATACATATATATATATATATATATATATGGTTCAGGATACATTTGGGAAGATGATGGCCAGACTTGTAGAAGGCTGAAGATCAGGTTAAAAAAAACTGGAAAATGAGGAGGAAGAAGTACTACAAGATTAGAGTCAGAGAAAAGGAAAGGAAGGAGTATGTGCAGGTACACATTACAAGCAGGAGTTCAGCAAGGTAAACATCAGCAGTTCCTTTGGTCTGCTGGGACTGTGCAAGTTAAATAAACTCTGAACTCAGAGTCTAGTGTTAATAAAAACTAAGATTAGTAGTTCAGTCCTTCTATGTAGGTCTCCTGATTTTTGCACAAAGATAGAAAACTCTGCCCCATAACTTAAGACTGTATTTTCTGCCTAACAAGTTACTTAGCAGAGGCAAACTGTTTTGGTCTCAAGTAGAACTGAGTGACAGAATAAACCATCAACTATATTGGAACAACATCTCTAAACTTGTAGTAGCTTGGCAACACCACCTTTATCCAGGCAGACATGGATATACTATAATCTACATTATGTAAGACCTGAAGGTAAAACCACAAACATGAAGAGTCACGTTTCCTCCTAGAATCTATAAGGTTAGCTGCCTTACATTTGTTGACTCCACTTATTTCTTCAATATCAAGTACGAGTGAAAGAAACTACAATGCCTGACACGGGAGGCATGTTAAAGAAATGATGTGTTCTCCAATAGTGACTACGTTGTCCACAGCTCCTTTAGGTCTAGGACTCCGTGGTACTAAAGCCTCAAAGTTACTGTGCCGGAAGTTACTGCATACTTATTTTATGTGGCCAGCTGAGGTCAGGCCAGTGTCTGTCAACTGCAAGGAATGAATGGGCTAACTCATCCAAAGCTTGGAAATATGACTAAGAAAACAGGCACATTTTTCAGAATGCTTTTTGGGGAATGGGAAAACACCCCCGTCCTTTGACAAATATTTACACACTAAGATGCCAGAGCAGTGAGCTACTGCCCAACAGTAGGCAACTACATACTGGGTAGGCAGTAAGGAACACAGCCAGGAACACACCGGAGCTTGGTCTAGACTAGAGAAAGGGCCTATAGATGAGGATGCCTAGGCAGCTGCAGGGAAACCGCATTCACCAAGAAGTAGCAATCTGAGGGTGGTGGGAAGGAAAGTCAGGACTGAAGAAAGACACTGTTCTTTCTGCATCTCTGAAGATAGAGCAATAGGCTCAGGTCGTGGTTGATTCTCTCCCTAGTGTGATGCCCAACAGGTAACTAGAGCTCAGTTATATAAAATAATGATAATGAATTACGACACAATTAGGATTGCAAGTTTCTCCAATTCAAGTTTTTAATCTCACTCTATCCTTGAGGTTAATGGTGCTAAAGGATGCTTGTAGGCTTGTGAAAGCAGCCAGGAATGCAGGAGGATCTACCTGCTCAGCAAGCATAGATTTCTTGGCTATAATCTACATCTTCTGGTAAGAGAAAATTAGGAAAAAGGGATTGATTCCTCTGGTATTCTATCCCATGACATTACCCATGCCATGAGGCTAAACCCTTCAATTCAAGAGGTGAAGCGAATAGGCAGACAATCTGTCAATCACTATAAGCCAAAGCCTCCATGGGGGCAGATAAGTTAAATATTGCAACAGGAAATAAGGACTTAAGATGGAGGTGAAAGGAACCAGAGAGATAAGGAGAGCCAAGCACATGAAAGCCACAGAGATATATCTCCCGCAGGGGCCCATCAGAAGGGTATATCTGGGATCATTACCCTGAAGTGAAAAGGGTGACATAAATGAGCGTCATGCTACATACAACCATCCTATTTTTCAGGGGGAAAGAGTGCCAAAAACCAATTAAGCTTAGCTGTGGCTACACAGCCTGAGTTGCCTGGTTTATTTTGACAGAGTGGACCTATAAAGTTAAAGACCAAGCCGGCTGAACAGGAGCAGAGACCCGTGATCGGGGCGCCACACTGAGAACCCCTCTTCTCTGCTCTACTTCTCCCTCCACCAAGGTTCTCTACTGCGAGGGAAATGGCCTCCTCCAAAGTCAGCTCATTACTTAGCTCTAGGGAGTGATCGGGGCTCTTTTTCATTTGCCCTGCATTCTAGGAGGAGGGGGCTTGGTGGCCTCACTCTTCCCTCCCATTAGCTGAGGATGTGTAACCTAACATCTGAAGCAGAATTTAGATCCAAGTTTCTCTCCTCAGTTTTTCAGCTATCACTCAGTCCAAATAAGGAAAACTGCCATAGTTCAGCCAAGACACAATCACACCAAAATAGAAAAGCTAGATGTCAGAAGAACAAAAAGAATCCTACACATCATCTAGAAGATCAGGTTAAAAAAAACTGGAAAATGAGGAGGAAGAAGTACTACAAGATTAGAGTCAGAGAAAAGGAAAGGAAGGAGTATGTGCAGGTACACATTACAAGCAGGAGTTCAGCAAGGTAAACATCAGCAGTTCCTTTGGTCTGCTGGGACTGTGCAAGTTAAATAAACTCTGAACTCAGAGTCTAGTGTTAATAAAAACTAAGATTAGTAGTTCAGTCCTTCTATGTAGGTCTCCTGATTTTTGCACAAAGATAGAAAACTCTGCCCCATAACTTAAGACTGTATTTTCTGCCTAACAAGTTACTTAGCAGAGGCAAACTGTTTTGGTCTCAAGTAGAACTGAGTGACAGAATAAACCATCAACTATATTGGAACAACATCTCTAAACTTGTAGTAGCTTGGCAACACCACCTTTATCCAGGCAGACATGGATATACTATAATCTACATTATGTAAGACCTGAAGGTAAAACCACAAACATGAAGAGTCACGTTTCCTCCTAGAATCTATAAGGTTAGCTGCCTTACATTTGTTGACTCCACTTATTTCTTCAATATCAAGTACGAGTGAAAGAAACTACAATGCCTGACACGGGAGGCATGTTAAAGAAATGATGTGTTCTCCAATAGTGACTACGTTGTCCACAGCTCCTTTAGGTCTAGGACTCCGTGGTACTAAAGCCTCAAAGTTACTGTGCCGGAAGTTACTGCATACTTATTTTATGTGGCCAGCTGAGGTCAGGCCAGTGTCTGTCAACTGCAAGGAATGAATGGGCTAACTCATCCAAAGCTTGGAAATATGACTAAGAAAACAGGCACATTTTTCAGAATGCTTTTTGGGGAATGGGAAAACACCCCCGTCCTTTGACAAATATTTACACACTAAGATGCCAGAGCAGTGAGCTACTGCCCAACAGTAGGCAACTACATACTGGGTAGGCAGTAAGGAACACAGCCAGGAACACACCGGAGCTTGGTCTAGACTAGAGAAAGGGCCTATAGATGAGGATGCCTAGGCAGCTGCAGGGAAACCGCATTCACCAAGAAGTAGCAATCTGAGGGTGGTGGGAAGGAAAGTCAGGACTGAAGAAAGACACTGTTCTTTCTGCATCTCTGAAGATAGAGCAATAGGCTCAGGTCGTGGTTGATTCTCTCCCTAGTGTGATGCCCAACAGGTAACTAGAGCTCAGTTATATAAAATAATGATAATGAATTACGACACAATTAGGATTGCAAGTTTCTCCAATTCAAGTTTTTAATCTCACTCTATCCTTGAGGTTAATGGTGCTAAAGGATGCTTGTAGGCTTGTGAAAGCAGCCAGGAATGCAGGAGGATCTACCTGCTCAGCAAGCATAGATTTCTTGGCTATAATCTACATCTTCTGGTAAGAGAAAATTAGGAAAAAGGGATTGATTCCTCTGGTATTCTATCCCATGACATTACCCATGCCATGAGGCTAAACCCTTCAATTCAAGAGGTGAAGCGAATAGGCAGACAATCTGTCAATCACTATAAGCCAAAGCCTCCATGGGGGCAGATAAGTTAAATATTGCAACAGGAAATAAGGACTTAAGATGGAGGTGAAAGGAACCAGAGAGATAAGGAGAGCCAAGCACATGAAAGCCACAGAGATATATCTCCCGCAGGGGCCCATCAGAAGGGTATATCTGGGATCATTACCCTGAAGTGAAAAGGGTGACATAAATGAGCGTCATGCTACATACAACCATCCTATTTTTCAGGGGGAAAGAGTGCCAAAAACCAATTAAGCTTAGCTGTGGCTACACAGCCTGAGTTGCCTGGTTTATTTTGACAGAGTGGACCTATAAAGTTAAAGACCAAGCCGGCTGAACAGGAGCAGAGACCCGTGATCGGGGCGCCACACTGAGAACCCCTCTTCTCTGCTCTACTTCTCCCTCCACCAAGGTTCTCTACTGCGAGGGAAATGGCCTCCTCCAAAGTCAGCTCATTACTTAGCTCTAGGGAGTGATCGGGGCTCTTTTTCATTTGCCCTGCATTCTAGGAGGAGGGGGCTTGGTGGCCTCACTCTTCCCTCCCATTAGCTGAGGATGTGTAACCTAACATCTGAAGCAGAATTTAGATCCAAGTTTCTCTCCTCAGTTTTTCAGCTATCACTCAGTCCAAATAAGGAAAACTGCCATAGTTCAGCCAAGACACAATCACACCAAAATAGAAAAGCTAGATGTCAGAAGAACAAAAAGAATCCTACACATCATCTCACAGAGGAGGGCTAAAGATGAAGGAAAAAGAAACGAGAGAAGGGATCACAGTGTCTAAGATGAAAGAAGCAATGATGGTCAGAGCAGTCGCTTTTATTTTGGAACGGCAAGGGTCCCTCCTCTCCTGTGGTAGAGTCTTTCCGTACATGGGACTCTTCTTAGCTCCAGAAGATCTTGAATTCCCTTTGGAATTGGGGACGAAGAGTAACAAGTCTGTCTGTCTGTGCCTACTGTTTGTCTTGCACTTGCCACTCTTTCGGGGGCCCACACTTGCCTCTGCTTGCTGCAGTCCCTGGTGCCTAAAGAACTGCCTTTCCTGCTGCCTTCACAGCCAGCGTCTACTTGTCTATGCAATCCTGTTTGGGGGTGGAATGATTGTTTATGGTGTCTTGTTCCTTTGTGATTTTATGTGAAGAGCTGCCAGGCTAAGTTGAAAAAAGTGTTTCTTTAAAAGAAAAGTCTACCATGTTTTCAAACTTAGTACTCAATCCTTTGCCTGTATGTTACCACAATGACACAAATGACCACTGCTATTTGTATCCTTCTCAAGCAGTAAACCAGCCAAACTATTGTTTTCTCATGCATTTAGAAGTAAAATACATCACTAACAGTAAAGTCTAACTTTTAACCCTTCCCAATTTCACACACAGACTTTGGAAAAAAGTGTTCTAGAAGTCCTGAGCATGACAGTGTTCTGAAGCAGAGATCAAGATAACTTTTAGAAAAGAAAAAGCTGTTGTCCTACTTTATCCCTCCAGACTTTCCCCTCTACCTCCTCATTCTTAAATTAGACTTATCCTTGTCAACCAAAAACCCCGAAAGACTAATTAAGCAACAACCTCTGAATGTTATAAATCAGAAGGTCACTCACTCCTAAGACCTAACCTAATAACACTATAGAAACCAAGATAGCAGACTTAAGGGAAGCTCTGAGTTATGGCATCCCTCACTGTGCCCAGGACTTTTCTCAGACACAAATTAGAGTAATGAATGATTAGAATTACTGCAAAAGTTTTAGAGAAAGACAGGCAACGTCTACTTTTATGGAGTCATGACAACTGTAATTACTATTCTTCCTGTGACCTGACATAAATCCCTAGTTTATCAAAAGGACAAGTTCTATTAAGAAACACTTTAAAGAGGTAATCTATAATGATGTGGAATCGTCCAATGAGTCATGTTAGAAAGCCTACGCTGTAACTTCCATTCTGATCGTTAGCATATGGGAGACACCATCATATTCACTTAACTAATTTATTTCATCTTGTCTAATTTTTTTCCCTTCTGACTCAGTCAGTTTTTATTTCCTAAGAAAAATCTATTTCCTGTGCTAGGTTTGTCTAGCTGAGTTTGTTTCATAGGCTGCTGCTTCTCTTACTGAGCATCACTTAGATTTAACATCTACTTGGAAACAATTAATAATTGAGACAGAGGTGCTGAAATCTTCAACATTCATACTTACGTATGAATTTGTCTATTTTCCCTTCCAGTTTTTTCAGTTTTTAGTTAGTGTATTTTGAAGTTCTGTTATTAGGTGCACACATACTTACGTTACTCCTTTTGATGAATTTCCCCCTTTACCATTATGAAATGTCTATCACTGGTAATATTCCTTGTTCTGAAATCTACCAGTGTGATATTAATATAGTTACTTCACCTTTCCTTTGTTTACTGTTTGTATGGTATATTTTCTCCACCCTTTTACTTTTAACCTATATGTGTCTTCACATTTAAAATGTTTTCTGTAGACATATTTTTAAATCTAATTATAATTTCTGCCTTTTAACTGGATGCTTATACTGTCCAGTATGGTAGCCATTAGCCAGATGTAACTCTTGAGCACTTGAAATTTGACTAATTCAAACTGTGTTTTAAGTGTAAATGCATTCTAAGTGTAAAATACATATATTTTAGATAAGGCAAAATATACCATTAATAATATTTTAATATGTATTACATGCCAAAATAAACATATTTTAGATTTACTGGGTTTAATAAAATGTATTATAAAAATTAGTTTTACTTGTTTCCTTCCCTTTTTTAAAATGTGACTATTAGAGAACTTTAAATTACATATATGGCTCACATTATATTTCTACTGGGTATGCTGAGCTTGGTCATTTACATTTACTGTATTGAGACTGTTATTGTTTAGTCACTAAGTCATGTCCAACTCTTTGTGACCCCATGGACTGTAGTTCACCAGGCTCCTCTACCCATGGGATTTCCTAGGCAAGAATACCAGAGTGGGTTGCTATGCCCTCCTCCAGGGGATGTTCCAGACCCAGGGGTTGAACTTGAGTCTCCTGCACTGACAGGCAGATTCTTTACCACTGAGCAAATACTGACATGGTTGGTTTTAAATCTACCATCATGTTCTTTTTTTCTCTGTGTGTCTCATCTGTTCTTTGTATCCTTTCTCTGACTTCCTTTGGATTGACTATCTTTTAATTGCATCTAATCTCCATTACCAGCTTCTTAAAATACCTCTTTGTTTTTTACTGGTTGCTCTAGAATTTATGTCTGTAACTTACTGTAGTCCATCTTCATAAAACATCATACAACTTCATACATTGTGCCGGAATCTTAGACAAGTACATACTTTCATTTCCCCCCTCTTCTGTGTTATGATTATCATATATTTTACTTTAACGTTATAAAGCCTACATTGTTGTTGTTTTCTTTTATATTTGACTAGTCCCTTGTCTTCCAGCGATAATAAAGGCTGAGAGCATTTCCACTGCTCTTCATTCCTTGTGTAGAATGAGACTTTCAACTCAAAATTTTCCTCTGCCTAAAATATCCTTTAATATTTCTTAAAGAAGAAGTCTGCTGGTGAGTTCTTCAGCATTTGCTTGCCTAAAAAAGTATAGCCTTATTTCTTCAAAGATATATTTGCTGGTATAGAATTTAGGTTGACGATTTTCTTTTTCCTTCAGTATTTTAAAGATGTAGCTACACTGTCCTCTGGCCTACATGGTTTCTGACAGATCTTTGTTCCTCTGTATATAATATGTCTCTTCTGGTTGCTTTTTTCATTATTTTTCTCTTATCAATGGTCTTTAGCAATTTGATTACTACACATTTCAGTATGGTATTTCTCTTTCTTGGGGTATGTTGAATTTCTTGAATCTGTCAGTATGCTTCCAAATCTGGAAAATCTTCCACCATTATTTCTTTAAACATTTTTTTCTGATACCACTTACACCCCATCTTCCCTTCTGGGACTTCAATTACATGCTTAGACTTGATACTGTCCCTGAGCTCACTAAGCTCCAGTCATCTTTTTTCAGCCATTTTTCTATTTCACTTGGATGATTCATACTGCTCTGTTTTCAAGGTTACTAATTTTTCCTTCCACAGTATCTAAACTGTTAATCTCATTTCATGTATTTTTAATATCAGATACTGTATTTTTCATCTCAGAAATTCAATTTGGATCTTTTTTTATATTCTCCATTTTTTTCCTCATAATGTCCACTTTCCTCTACTTACCTGAACATGTGGAATATTATTTATGGTATCTGTTTTAATATCTTTGTTGGCTAATTCTAACATATTTTTCTTTTCTGGGTATTTCTATAATGATAGTCTTTTCCCCTTTGTTATATTTTTCTTCTATTTCATGCCTGAGAATTTTTAATTAGATGCTAGACTTTGTGAATTTCAATGTTGTTGGGTTCTATTGTTACCAGAATTTGTTGTATTCCTTTAAATATTGTTGGGTTTTGTTCTGTGATATAATTAAGTTACTTAGATCAGTTTCAAGCTTTTAAGACTTGTATTTAAGCTTGTTACCATGGGTCCAGAGTAGCCTTTACTCTAGGGCCTGCCTGTCTGGCCCCACTCTTGAGGGAGTGCCTTTTTGAGGACTCGCTGTTCAATGCTCCACAACTCTTCTACTCCAGCTGGTTGGGACATAAACCATTCTTGGCACCTGTGTTAGCTCTCAGGCTTGTTACGATTTCTTCTTTCTGGTGGTTCTTTCCACAGCCACTGGTAGTTTCTTGCCATATATATACAGATCAGCACTCAGCCAAAGATTCCAGTGGGGGCTCCTCTGCACATCTCTGGAGCTTTCTCTGTTCAGCAACTTCCCCACCAGTATTTATCTCACAAACCTTAGCCGCTTTGGCCTCCATGAACACTGTCTCCTCTACTCAGCAAGACTGCCAGGCACTGCCAGGTTTTTACCAGCTCTCTCCCTTTAGCACACTACCTGAGTAAGCTGCGGGAATCATAGGTTCATGCTTTTCACTTCCGACTTCTTAGGAATCACTGTTATCCAGTGTTTGAAAATTGTTGCTTCAGGTGTTTTATCTACTGTTCTATTTGAGAGAATAAATCTGATCTACTTTATTCTATCATGACCAGAAGATGTCAAATTTATTTGTATGCCTAAATAATTTTCACATATTTCTAAATTTATCTGATGCTTTATAAAACAACTATTAGGATTCTTTGTCTGTAAAATGTCAATCACCTTTCTTGGGAGAAAATTTTAATGAAGTCTGTAAAACTAACATGAGAAACAAAAATAAAAGAAAGGCTATTAATAAAAATATCTATTTGAGGGAAGGAGACCAGGACTGAAGAGAGAGCAAATTACCTGCAAAATATTGAGGGTTCACAATTAAGAAACAATGAAGTATTTCAAAATGAGTATGAATACTTAAGGATATCTACTAATTCCCTTTCAGAATGTTATCAGCTTTTTATGCGCAGTAACTCAGAAAGTGTGAGAAGTGTGGTACTTTGAAAATGATGCTTTTTAAAACACTTATTAAAGTACTTATTAAAATAGTTCTCATTATCATCATGGACATGTGAACTGGCACCTGGTTTCAAAGTTAACATTATTCTCCACTCAGAAGACAAGGACTCCTTACAAAAGTTATGGGTAAATGTGGTAGAAATAAAGTAGACAAGGAATCTCTCCTTCCCCTTTTCTCTTCTAAATAATGTAACTTCCATTAACTTTGCTTGCTAAAAATCCTCTGGTGGACCCAGGGAATGGAAAATATGTCCTAATGAAGGCTGCCTCTGTAAGGGAGCTCACTGAGGTAACTACCACAGTACATATAGCAAGAACTCAGCTCATGTCCTGCTCACTGCTGCCCCCTAGAAGTTTTTGGATAATTTACAACAAACAAGCTGCTATCCCAATAGAATAACTGGGTCTTCCCCATTTAAAAGCAGCAGGGAAAAACTGGCAAGAGACCTCACATTAGTAACTTCAAAGAAAAATACTTAATTGGTGGATACTTTTGACTGTTCTTGATTTTCATTTTGCTCTTTGATTTGGTGAGCTCTTTTTTTTCCTGTTATTTTGACCCAGTGTTCTAATACCACTATTCTGGGCCACAAGAAGCAAGAGCTGTTTCCTGTAAAGCAAGATGGTATCTCAAACCATGCTTTCTTTACTATTCTTGGTCAAAGATATTATTCAAGGAGTGATGAACTTCTGAAATTTTATCTTATAAACTCACCAAAGGCAAGAGAATGGGCTAGTTCAAGAAATCCCACAGAAAATCAACCTACTGGACATGATATATGGCTCTAAAATTCTCTATATCTAATCCTGAAACAGGATCCAACTTATGATTCTAAGGCAGTATGCTATAACAGGTAAGACCCAATGATTGAGTCTGAATCCTGGCTTGCTATTACAAAATCATGTAACTTTGCAAGTTTCTTAATCTTTTTATGTCTTATTTCTTCATCTATTAAATGGAGATGATAAAACTATAGCATCCATCTCCAAGAGTTGTGGTGACTATGACATGAGCAAAACACATAAATCACTTAGATTAGCGCCTAACATGAGGTAAATGTCCAACAGATGTTGGCCAAATATTAGTATTTGGAAGGTCATACACATACAAGGTCAGGATACTGGTATCTAGAATATTTGGTTTTTGTTCAGTTGCTAAGTCAGGTCCGACCCTTTTGTGACCCCATGGACTGTGTCCCGCCAGTACATGGGATTTCCCAGGCAAGAATACTGCAGTGGGTTGCCATTTCCTTCTCCAGGGGTTCTTCCTGACCCAGGGATTGAACCCATATCTTCTGCACTAGCAGAAGGATTCTTTACTGCTGAGCCACTTGGGAAGCCCCCTAGAATATCTAGTGCTTACTATATTGAGTATATAAAAAGTTTCCATAGCAATGAAACTTGAGCACACCCAAGATTTTAGGCAGGAATGCTCCTAGTAAGGAGGCAGGTACTTAGGGAAAACCCCCAACCCAGTTCTCTTCGTTTGCTGTGAAAATATTCTTGTGAAATAAAACAGGCTCCTACAGGTTTAGGAATAGGACAGATCAGTTTGAAGATTCTAACACAGATAATCTACATAAAATAATTAGAACACTCGGGAGCCAAGAGCCATAACACTTTTTAACTCAATACCTCAAATATTTAATAAAACTTCTTCAATGTCAGTTTAAAGAATATCATGTACAAATGTAGGCTATTTTAGAAAGCTTACCACTCATAACCTAAGTGACCTAAATACAGACAGAAAGGGTAACAGAAATGGATTTCTATATGGAAATCCCAAAGTATTCCTTCATGTGCTGTAACATGGTCAGCTATTAAATATTTGCCTAACAAAAAATGTGAACTGCATGGCAGGTAGCTTAAGGAGAGTAAAAATACCAATGAGTAAATGTCCTCTCTATCAGTATCCAAATCTTGATACATAAAAAGGTAAATCAGCAGTTCCCAGACATTAATGTACATAGAAAAATCACCTGAGATGTTTGTTTAAAATATATATCTCTACCATACTGCCTCATACTTAGGAAAGTGGAGCAAGCTATGAAAGCTGATTCTGAAGCAGGTCAGCAAGGACTACACTTTGAGAAACAGTGAAATATATAATGCCTTTAGTTTGCACTTGATGTTCACTTTCTATTTGAATATAAAAACAAGTGTGAGATTACCTCATCATTGAGCCAGTTAAGGTGATTTAGAGTTTGAATATCTTTGCGTGTGATGGTCAAGCGGAATGCTTCACTCAGAACTTCATCCTGGTTCCCATTACGAAATACATTCTTTATTTCTTTCTCCATTTCCTAGGGAACCAAGAAGTGTCAGAGATTAGGCATACATGGCCTCGGACAGACTAATTTCTCATCAAGCCCCATGCAATCCCCAGACTTAAATCAACCATTTACTCCTAACATTTTGGTTTCTATTCCTTCCAGTAATCTCCTGATTACTTCCTTTCATCCTAGCTCTTCCTCCCTTCTCTTTTTCAGCACATTTCAGACCCTTACTTCATATTATTTCTTGAATCTGAAATAACTTTCTACTCTCAAATTTCCTAAGGCCATGAAAAGACCTAATTATGTATCTTCAGTCCAAACAATTTCCTGAGAAACAGAATCTTTCTCAAAGGTAATAAGGAAGTAAAAGTAGTGATGTCTTTTAGACACATTTTCCCAGAAAAATTTGTTTTTTTAATGTAAAAATGTAGAATTCAGCACAACTTTATTGTTAATAAATGTGTTATACTTACCAGCTATATGACAGGTTTTCAAACAGAAGAATGAACTAAGAAACGGATTATTTTTAAATGTATGCGGACTTTAATGTATTTTCCAAATTTTTATACTGTTTTTATTATTTAAAAAAAAATGGTAAGGCTCAACTTACTATATGATGTAAAAGTACTATACATATGCATTAAGTAAAAATGCACAGGAAATGAAACAAATTTACTGACTGCTTTTTCACTGAAATCACTATAAGTCACCCATAACTCTTTCCTGAATTTTTAGTAATCTTTTAAAAACAAAGCAAATATTGTTATGCAATACAAATGAAAGCAGGAGTATGTAATACAATTTAAATACCAGGTGATCTACTATTGTTTTTTTCCTGTCTGTCTTTTGGCTGCACCGCTCAGCATTTGTGATCTTAATTCCCTGACCATGGATCGAACACCCTGCAGGTGGAAGCACCGAGTCTTAACCACTGGACCGCCAGGGTAGTCACTGGTCTATTACTTGTATGTTTGAAATTTGTCCAAAGAATTCTCTCTAAACACAACACTTGCCAGTGTAGGAATTTATACTATATAATTTACCTCTGTAATTTCAGGAAATTCATCTTCGCTGTCAGTCAATTTATGACCTTTTTTCCCTGTTTCTTGGGCGATCGTGACCGGGATCTCCTTTTCAAGAGGCACACGAAGATGCAGTTCTACCGAATCATGTACTGAATGTTCCTGTTCCTGCAGTCTCTGTAAGACAGACCTTCAAAATAAGTGGAGTACAGAAATCTACTGCTTATCTGCGAACACTGAGTAGGACTAGCTGGACAGACCAAGAACACAGAGCATAGCAAGGCTATGCTACCATACTATCTTGCAATTCAACACCTTTGATTCCAAATTCAGGTAACCTTCCAAAATTAGTTTCAACTTGGATGTGCTACTCATTTATACCTCAAAAACGCTTTTTTACCTGGTTTTGAAGCTGTAATGCCAGTGCTTTCTGCTCTTCAATCTGGCGCAATCTTTCCCGTGCTCGAGAATCATAAACACTAGTTCTAGGAAACAAAAAATGCAGACCATTCACTTAGCATCAAGAACACTGCTGATACCCAATGAGCATTAAATATAAAACTCTCAGAGAAAAAGCCTAAAACGCTTATACTAACTTATGACTACACTTGCTTTAAGACAAAGTGAAACTACACGGTATTACTGAAATTACCTTACTAGTTTTTTGAAATGATGAAAATTAGTTTGTTGCTAAACATGAACAAGTGACTTTTGTGGATATTTGTAAATGTGTAGTCTTTTTTTCTTTTTTTTAAACCATGCTTCTAAAATTAAGGAGAAAGTGAAGCTTCATTCTGGAAATCCAAAAATGAGATTGAATCCCAAAGATGAAAATAATACAAAAGATGCGGGTTCCATTGCTGGTTAGGGAACTACGATCCCACACACCCTGGGACAACTAGATCCACATGTCACAGCTACTAAGCCCACCTGCTCTGGAGCCTCATGTCAAGGGTAGAGAGCCTTCATGCCACAGATCCCAGATGACATGACAAAGACCTTGCGTGCCATCCCTTAGACCCGACACAGCCAAATAAAATAAATATTAAAAAAAAAAAAAATCTACCAGACCAAGGGATTTAGATAACCAAAGTGAATCCTTGAAACCAGAAACTAAATCTTCAGCGATTCTGCAAACTCCAGAAATAATATTATCCAATAAATCAGTTTTATCAATATGAAAATAAAGGCATTTATTTTCCTTTCTGTTTAATAGCTAACTGAAACATTTTTCCAATTCAATTTAGTTTCAACAATTGTTAGATTTAATAAACCTGAGCATAGAAATGTTCCAACTCCAAAAAACTTTTAAAACTCAGTAACTTAGAAGTTATTTTATAAATAAATAGGAAATTATTACTGACTAAAATAGGTAGCAAGATTGGCTAATTGATTTCTTCTAACTGAAAAGAAAGTGATGAAGAGGCAAAATGATATTAAAAATAATTACTTACAATTCTTTGATCCATAGCTCTGCCTGGAAAAAAGTAGGACTATGGGCAGGAAAAGAAAAATGTGACAAATGAACAGGAGACTTAAAAGAATATCAAATATTTTCATCAAGAAAACCAATCATTTAAATAGTTTATACAAATGCTTTATAAGTATGTGATAAATAAAAGGACCTAAATTACATAAAACAATTCTAACTGGGAAGCAAAGGAAAACAAATATGAGTCATTTGCATACATATAATTAAAAAGATGACCCAACATTCAGCAGAGAAATTAAGTTTAGCATGCTCCTTACTTGCAAGAGAGACCAACATGATGTGAAAAATACATCACTTATCAAAGTAATATATTAAAACTACAATGTTCCTCTTTCCAAATGGCTCAGATTGACAGATTTATTAATAAAATATTATGGGTTGTTGGACTTTTTGTAGGTCTGCTTGTGTCAAAATACATTCAACCACATCACAGTAGATACTGAAAATCCCCACTCATAGAGTAGTCCATATTAAATGGCTAGTGAACCAATGAATCAACGTGGATAATTAGCAATACGACTCCCTTCCAAAGATGAGAGACCGGTTTTATTCCATGCAGCTCTTGTTGACAACCCAAGGGAATAAGGCTATGGTATGCTATCTGTTCTAGAGCCTTTTTGCTCTTCTCAAACTTTCTTATCTCACTGCTCATCTCCCCTCTAACTGAAGGAGTTCTCACAGAACCAAATGAAAGGCAAGTGAGCACTTTTCCAAAGAAAACTTTCAGATATACAGAACAAGTTAAAAGAGTGTCAAACTGAAAGTTAAGAGACTGGAATCTCTTAGAGCTGCCCCTGATTAGCTTTGTGACTTTGAGCAAGTCACTCCTCTTTACATGGGCCTCAGTTTCTGGGTTTGTAAATACGGAGATGAGAGTCCCTTTCAGTTTTTAAACTTCTACAGTCTGTCCTGTAAAGGCAAAAATAAGGGCTCAGAGGTAATCCTTTGCTCCTAAGCCTAACTTCTGAGAATCAGTATTCCCAGTAACCCTTAGTTTTGGGTTTTAGTGATAAAAATGCTGTTCTATTACCTGTTCACTGTCACTGAGGTCAATAAGAGGAGAACACAGAGAAGGCAGCCTATCTCCTTAATGCAGTCAACAACTGATGTAACAGCCAAGAAAGAACATCACAGAGATCAGTGGAAGCACTCTGAGAGACTACTTAGTGTGTGATACTAAAAATAAATAAGCGTGAGAACACATCTATTGCACAATATGACGACGTGAAGAGCAATCACCCAGAATTTCACGGTACTGGATCATGCTACTCAAATCTGCTTCCCATGAAAGTGAAAAAAAAAAAAAAAAAAAAAAAAGAAAGTCGCTCAGTCGCGTCTGACTCTT
Source organism: Oreotragus oreotragus (assembly GCA_006410675.1). Lineage (NCBI taxonomy): Eukaryota > Metazoa > Chordata > Mammalia > Artiodactyla > Bovidae > Oreotragus > Oreotragus oreotragus. The sequence goes on along the minus strand of SJYX01011986.1, from coordinate 176,125 downwards.
TGTGACTCCATGGACTACACAGTCCGTGGAATTCTCCAGGTCAGAATATTGGAGTGGTAGCCTTTCCCTTTTCCAGGGGATCTTCTCAACCCAGTGATTGAATTCAGGTCTCCTGCATTGCAGGCAGATTCTTTACCAGCTGAGCCACCAGAGAAGCCCAGGAATACCGGAGTGGGTAGATTGTCCCTTCTCTAGCAGATCTTGCTGACCCAGGAATCAAATCAGGGTCTCCTGCGTTGCAGGCAGATTCTTCACCAACTGAGCTATCAGGGAAGCCCAATGCTTCCCATATTCGAATACAAACTTGATGAGGATAGGAATTTTTGTCTTCTGTATTTACTACTGTATCCTCTGTACCAAGAATAGTGCCTGACATCTAGCAGGCACTCACTATTTGTTGAATAAATAAATAATGTAAAGGACAAGCCCTTCTCTTTAATGCATCAAGGTATCTATTGGCGTAGGAAAGCAACACACAGAAGGAAAAGCGAAATCCCTTTGCTTTTCAGAGATTACATATTACTTCCATATAACTGATGCAATAAGCACCTACTTAGTGCTTTATGTACAAAACTCTCTTAGGGAGGTTTTACGTATTGGCAAAGCCTTATGATAATCCACAAATTATTAAGCCTCAATATAACGTGTAATAGGGAAACATTACTTATACTGTACAGAAAAGGAAACTGAGTTCAAAAGAATAATTTGCCCTGGAAGAGTCAGGGTTAGAAACTACTTCAGTCCAATTCCACAGACTGTGTTCTATTACTGTAAAACGTCTTCTAATAAACCAAATCATTAAGCCACAATGGAGATGATGAGTATTTGGACTACTCAAGAAAGTATTTCAGGCTTTCTAGGAAATTTGTTATTTAACAAAGATTTATTTACTAAGTACTTTTAATGCACCATGTGCTATTATTGAAAGCAGGAGGCGGTGCAAAGATATTAGTAACACAAGGTACAGAGACAGAAATACTGGAGGAAAAGACTAATGCTATCTGGAGAAGCCAGAGAAATGTCCTGAGGAAAAAACCAACACCTGAGTCAGAGTTTAAAAAGCAAGCTAAGAGTGTAACAAGTGGACAAGGAGAGAAAGCAAACTCCAGGCAGAAGGGGAAGGGGTTGGAATGTATAACAACACAAAGGCATAAAATGCATGGCATATTCTGGGAAATAAGGGCAGATCTTCATTGCTGGAACTTAACCGAGAGGCAGTGGTGGGAGATTAAGGAGCCAATCAACCAAGTCTTGAGAGACCAGGCTCCAACTTTGATAGACAGCATCATCCAGTGAGCCTCAGCCAAGATTACTTCCCATCCATCTCATTGTTCAGTCATCAGTAAAAGAAATTCTCCATAAAGGAAAGACAGACTCAGTAAAGAACTGAGAGCACTCATTATATGAAATCAACTTTTTCCCAAGAAAGAACACCTATTTTTGTGCATACATATAGAACACTTTTATAAGTGTTTTATCTGTAAGTTTACCTTCACGACAATTCAACAGTAAGGTATTAATACTGGCATTTTATTGATAAGGAAACTGAGGTTTAGAAGAGTAACTTGTTCAAAGTTACATGAAGCCTGGAAAAGGCAAAATCGGAACCCAGGTCTAACTCAAAAAAACCCCCCAAAACTATAAAGAATCTAAACTGTAAAGTCTTCTTGAGAAACTATACTAACTAGAGAATACTTTTTTTTTTTTGAGAATACTTTAAAAATATCCAAAAAGTTTAGAACATACCGGGAAATTGCAAAGATGTAGGGGAATTGAGATAAGAAACAATATCTTATTATCCCTAATCGTTTCAATGGAAAATTGATAATATTATTATCCTGCCAACTGATTGCCAAGGCCCCATATGGCAGACATAGCAATCTAAGTATTAACAATAACCTACTGGGCTACAATACTGGTTCAGCAATACGTGAACCGTGAAATTCCAGATGTTCAAGCTGGTTTTAGAAAAGGCAGAGGAACCACAGATCAAATTGCCAACACCTGCTGGATCATGGAAAAAGCAAGAGAGTTCCAGAAAAACATCTATTTCTGCTTTATTGACTATGCCAAAGCCTTTGACTATGTGGTTCACAATAAACTGTGGAAAATTCTGAAAGAGATGGGAATACCAGATCACCTGACCTGCCTCTTGAGAAATCTGTATGCAGGTCAGGAAGCAACAGTTAGAACTGGACATGGAACAACAGACTGGTTCCAAATAGGAAAAGGAGTTTGTCAAGGCTGTATATTGTCACCCTGCTTATTTAACTTATATGCAGAGTAGATCGTGAGAAACGCTGGGCTGGAAGAAGCACAAGCTCGAATCAAGATTGCCGGGAGAAATATCAAAAACCTCAGATATGCAGACGACACCACCCTTATGGCAGAAAGTGAAGAAGAACTAAAGAGCCTCTTGATGAAAGTGAAAGAGGACAGTGAAAAAGTTGGCTTAAAGCTCAACATTTAAAAAACTAAGATCATGGCATCTGGTCCCATCACTTCATGGGAAACAGATGGGCAAACAGTGGAAACAGTGGCTGACTTATTTTTTTGGGCTACAAAATCATTGCAGATGGTGATGAAATTAAAAGACACTTACTCCTTGTAAGCAAAGTTATGACCAACCTAGATAGCATATTCAGAAGCAGAGACATTACTTTGCCAACAAAGGTCCATCTAGTCAAGGCTATGATTTTCCCTGTGGTCATGAAAGGATGTGAAAGCTGGACTGTGAAGAAAGCTGAGTGCTGAAGAATTGATGCTTTTGAACTGTGGTGTTGCAGAAGACTCTTGAGGGTCCCTTGGACTGCAAGGAGATCCAACCAGTCCATTCTAAAGGAGATCAGTCCTGAGTGTTCTTTGGAAGGAATGATGCTAAAGCTGAAACTCCGATACTTTGGCCATCTCATGCGAAGAGTTGACTCATTGGAAAAGACTCTGATGTTGGGACGGATTGGGGGGCAGGACGATAAGGGGACAACAGAGGATGAGATGGCTGGATGGCATCACCGACTGGATGGACATGAGTTTGGGTGAACTCCGGGAGTTGGTGATGGACAGGGAGGCCTGGCATGCTGCAATTCAGGGGGTCGCAAAGAGTTGGATATGACTGAGCGACTGAACTGAACTGGATTACAGAGGAAGAAATACTTGGTACCTCTCAGAGGGGTTAAGTTTCATACAGAAGATCACATCTAAACTGAGACTTAAAAGATAAGAAAAAGACTACTGCTTGATAGACAAGTTGAAGAGGGAGAAGGGGAACATACCAGGCAGAAGAAACACTTCACATATTCATGTGAAAGTATGAAAATACCTACCATCTTGTAAGTCAGCATATAATAAACACATGAAAGAATCTAGTATTTTGCACATGGCTCCTTCTCTCACCTCCATTGGGTCTCTCCTCAAATGGCAGCTGAGCAGAAACTCGTCATGACCATCTAGATAAATGGCACTCCCAATCCCCAGTCTATATATTACCCTGCTTTATTTTTCTTCTTGGTACTTATCACCACCAGGTATATGTATATTTAATTATTTGTTATTATTTGTCCCTCATCCCTCTCCTTTGTTGTTGTTTAGTCACTAAGTCATGGCCAACTCTTTTTTTTAAGTCCATGGACTGCAGCACGCCAGGATTCCCTGTCCTTCACTATCTCCCAGAGTTAGGTCAAACTCATATCCATTGATTAGGTGATGCTATCCAACCATTTCATCCTCTGTCACTCCCTTCTCTTCTTGCACTCAACCTTTTCCAGCATCAAGGTCCTTTCAGTACAATTAGGATGTACACTTCTTGAGAGTAGGAACTTCATTTTGTTAACTGCTATTACTTCCAATGTCTGTACCAGTACCCACACCCCTAGGCTATCAATAAATATTTGTTAAAGAAAAAATATATGACAGGAAGCAAGGCATGTGGAGGAAGAGTGTTGAATACCCTACTAGGAGTTTGGGCTTGATCTCACATCTTATCAACCACTCTTGAGGGAGTTTAATGAATGATTAGATAAGCACTTTAGAAAGTTCACTCAGCAGAACTGAAGATGGACTAACGAACAAGGCAAAGAATGGGATAGAGAACACGGTGGAAAATGGCATGAAGAATAAAATGGAGGTTGGAGGAAAAAAGATCCATTAAGAAGTTACTGAAATAATTCAAACAACACATAAGAGTAGTCTTATGAGTTGAGGCTGTTTTATATTACTTAACTCTTAGTGAAGAAATTGTGATTAAACAGAGGGAAAACAATGTTAAGAATGTCCTTTAACCAAAGTTTACCTGGGAGTCGGAATCTGGGAGTCTTTCACTTTGAGTAAAATCACAGAGTCTGATCCTAAACAAAAAACACAAGAGCCTATCATTAACAAAATTCCACATGGCTGTACCTTCTAGATGTCTATAGCTTAAGTTCCCATACTTTGCTATATTCTATTTCCATAAAAATAACACAGCATAAGGATGAGCCACAAATAGGGCCTAGTGAAGACCCTGTCTCACAAATAAAGCCAAAAAAAAGTATATATGCCCTTCAGCATCTTCTCCTGGACTGTGCTTGTCCCCTGTGCTTCTTCCTTCTATTCCTGAGAAATAAGAACATGCCAAGATTTCTCAAAAGTCTTTAGTTCATGAACCAGTATGAGACTGAACAAGATGCAAGAGAGAAGGGAAGGAGGAAGGGAAGAGGGGGAAGGCAGAAAGAAAGAAAGCAACAGCTATGTGAGAAGCAGCAGAGTCCAAACAGTACAAATGCTAGCATTTATTTTCTATTGATAAAGGTAGGAATCATATCCTTCTAAAGCACTATGATTAGAATCTCATTTAGAATATTTAATAAATGGTATAAGGAAGTAACTAAACCATTCAATATTGTATATTTGTTCCAGTTTAGTTGTATCTAAGCATCTGACATAAAATAAATGCTTCTGAAATTAAAGGCTTTTAGTAATAATTCTCAGTAAATCACCTCCCCAAATTTTAAGTTTCTGTGAATTTGTGTAGCCATATAATGATGACACCAACAATTTTTATCCCCAAGTGAGAATTTTAAGAAAGTAAGGAACAGATTAAAAGATTTAAGTTACATGCCTAAATACGTACCATAAATACACACATAATACATACCTAAAGGAGGGGAAAACTAAGCAAACAAAAAACTACCATAGCAAAACCTTTAATTAACTGGAATTCCAAGAGACTAAATATTTTGTTTAGCTGAAAGTTAGACAGAAAATTCTGTTTTCAAAACTTGCTGACAACCATTCCAAAATGCATAAACCTACTACACAGGTTTTATAAGTACTATTTACTTAAGAAATTTTACTTCAATTCTTAATTGATCTTTCAAAACTCCTAGAACTTCAGAGTACTTAATTTTCATTGTAAAGTACTAGAAACAGAGAAAGTACTAAAGTAGGTGGGCTTAATATACTCTGACACAAGACTGTTCAGGAAGTTAACCTTTTAAACATTACATGAAATCATTTGCCTCTCAATCATTTGTAAGAAAAAAGTAAGCTACTTATGTGTTTCATTTACTCACTGCATGGCTAACTGAATTAAATGTATTTAAGGTATCTTGTATCTTATGTCTTAATTAAGTTACATGTGTATTACTACCTTGCCTATAATTCATACAATTTTCATGACACCAACAATAACACCAAAAATGCTGGCAGATCCAATAAACCATTCATTGGTTACTGAAACTATAGCTATATAATTCCATTTTTACCTTCAGATTCTGTATTTGAAGCTGGTAAGTTATCTGCCTGATGTGAAAGAGAGTGGTCATGTTCAGGTTGATGGACAGGATCGGAATCTTTGGATCCAAATGTACCAGCATCTGGGGTGTAAGACGATAAGGAAAACACACTGTGGGACAACTGTTCCTGGGCAGTTAAAATGCTGGCAGATCCAGACGAAGAAGTATCAGAGCCAATGATCTGAGCTGCACAAGAGTTTCCATTTTTAAACAGTGGGTCTTTCAAAGTATTCTTACTGGAACTAAGACATCGAGACCTAGCAAGAAAAGAAAACAATGTCAACATCCAATAACAAAATGCAGAATAAAATTCATTTGAAATATGTTTCTGTGACTCACAGGTGTAGAGGAAAATGTGTGGTGGGTTTGGCTATAGAGAACTGCTTCCCTGTGACCATCTGTAGCAGCTGTCTGTAAATCTCTCGTTCTTCCTCTTGAACTGTCTATAAAAGAAGAAAAAAAAATCTTAAATACATTCAATGAGGCAATGTTTCTCTAAGTAATATCCAGACTCTCAGAGCTCTCTTAAAATCTCTGGCAGTGTCCTGATGATAATTAAGAATTATGGTTCATTAATAATATTTTACAAAATTATAAAGCGCATATAAGAGAAGTAAGTGAAGCAAATACTTGACAGTATATTTTGGAAAATTATGGGGAATATATGTAAATAGCAGCACACAGAAACTGTAGAATATGAAACTAGAAGGCCATTTTTGCATCACTGATTGTCCCAGAAATAAAACAAAAAAAAAATGAAGACCTCTAAACAGGACTCCAACAAAGTCCTTGACTCCTGATACCTGTTAGAAAAATCACAAGGAAGTAATTGCAACAGTCAAGATCAGAGCTGTTTCCTATTCTACCCAATTTTTAAGAGTGTAAGTATTTTCCAAAGATTGTTTTCATTGCCAATTTTTATTTACTCTTTTTTTCTCCCATGAGTTCCAATGTTGAATTTAGGGAAAAGCATATATTCCACAGCATAGTTCACTTACCGACCTAAACACCCAGGCACTAGAGATGCTGCGCTGAATAAAAGAGTCTGTGCCTTGGGGAGCTTACATTAAAGCTGAAGGACTGACAAACAAAAAATTAGTCAAGTAGTATGAAGAAAACTGAAGAGAACAGAAAGCGATGGAGGAAGAACAGCAAGAACAGATAAGACTTCTCTAAAAAGGTGACATTTCTACAGAAACCTAAATCAAAGGAATAAATCAGTCATAGAAATTTATATGGCGTATTCCAGGTATTGGCAGAGCAAATGCAAAGGGCCTAGGACAGGAATATGCTTGACGTGTTCAAGGAATAGTAAGGTCAGTGTGAATCAGGAGAACAACAGTGAGAAATGAGGCCATTTAGCAGAGAACCAGTTTACGTGAGAACTTGTAACTGTAATCATGTACCTACTCTGCACAGATCCGCTGAAGTAATGGGGTGCATTCATTAAATAACATGCCCCAGGATTAAAAAAAAATCTTATATACCATTTAATACAAACATCAGTTTTCACAAAATAATCTTATACTTCCTGCCAGTGCTAGCAACATCCTACACTGCAACATTTCAATACGCACATAAGCATTTCATTCAATAACAAAAGTTTGTTAAAAGCACAATGAATAAAGCAATGATTGAGACAAAGGTAAAGAGACACTAAATTTTTTCTTCTTCAATCTTCTTTTTCAGTTCAGTTGCATCCGATTCTTTGCGACCCCATGAACCGCAGCACGCCAGGCCTCCCTGTCCATCGCCAACTCCCGGAGTCCACCCAAACTCATGTCCATCGAGTCGGTGATGCCATCCAACCATCTCATCCTCTGTCATCCCCTTCTCCTCCTGCCCTCAATCCCTCCCAGCAACAGGGTCTTTTCCAATGAGTCAACTCTTCGCATGAGGTGGCCAAAGTACTGGAGTTTCAGCTTCAACATCAGTCCTTCCAATGAACACTCAGGACTGATCTCCTTTAGGATGGACTGGTTGGATCTCCTTGCAGTCCAAGGGGCACACAGTTAATTTCAATTACATTGTCAGTATAATGTTACCAGTCTAACAAGATACACCTTGCACTGTGCAACCTGACAACCCCTTATGAGAAAGAGCTATCCTTAAATCTGAATAGTTCAGTGATCACAAAAGAAGTAGTTGAGCATTTGGTGGCAAAATAGAACCAAGAGAAGAAACAAATTTGCAATGTTCTCGATGAAGAAAATAAATACCATTATCTTACCCCTTAGACCTTAATATATTCAAGACAATGGAGGTCCTCTTTTTTTTTTTTAGTGTTTGTGAAGAGACTGTCTATATATTTTTATAATTAAAAGTCATAATTAAAATAAATGCCTCTTTATCCAACTCCTTGCAACCACATGGACTGTAGCCTGCCAGGCTCCTCTGTTCATGGAATTCTCCAAGCCAGAATACTGGAGTGGGTAGCTGTTCCCTTCTCCAGGATCTTCCCAACCCAGGGATCAAACCCAGGTCTCCTGCATTGCAGGAGGATTCTTTACCATCTGAGCCACTAGGGAAGCCCTTATTAAAACACAAATTTGCTATTAGGAAAATTCTTTAAGTACATAATCGAAAGAAAGCAGCATCATTATAGATTATTAGGGTGTAAGAGAGATCTTTGCCAACTAACTCCACTGTGATCTATATACTGGAAAGCTGTACTATCTGGCACTTTAATGACTGAAATTCTGAATACTCTTCAATATAAATCTTGATTCCACAATACTATGGGGTTAACAGTATGTTGTTTTCAAGGGTGGTAAAATGGAGGGAGGGAAGGGAAATCAGAAGTGGAGTACTACAACTGGGTCATGGATATTAACTCTAAATTTTAGTTCACTTCCACTATCCCAAAAAATTACATCTTAAAAAGCTTTGATTGTATTATCTTATCAGAGGAAGAAAAGTAAAGCAGATACATTGGTATAAGAGGCTACTCTGCATACGAAGGGAAAGCAAAGAAATATCCCCATCACTTAAAGACCTCAAGAGAACACCAAGAATAGATGAGATAGAAAGGATCTTTGTGGTACCCGAAATACTACAAACAAAAGGGGAAAAGTAGGGGAGGAATAAATCAGCTTGAGACTAACATATATGCACTAGGATTACAAGACACACAAGGAGCAAGGACCTACTTGGACACATATGCACTATGATTACAAGACACACAAGTAGCAAGGAGTGCTACTCAATATTCTGTGATAACCTATATGAGAAAAAAATCTGAAAAAAGAATAAATATATGTATAACTGAATCACGTTGCTGTACACCTGAAACTAACACAATATTATAAATCACAATTCAATACAATTTTTAAAAAAGAATTAAACCATAAAAAGTTAGAAACATTTCCCTCCTCCCTCCTATCACAGAAAAAATGTTTTCTTGGAATAAATTTTTATACTTATAAATAAAACATGAAGAACCAACATGCCATTAAGTGACTCATCTAATGCAAATTACAAAAAATCTAGATTAATTCAACACAAAGTTGACTTTTAAAAATAATTTAACATACACAAAAGTCCCCAACAAATCATTATCTTCAATAAATATATCTTCAAAGAAAAGCTTCTGTCTGAGCCTGAACAACCTCAGTCATTAGACAACAAAAAATGAACAGAAATAAATGTCTAATACTCCAAATTATTTGAGGTCTCTTCAAGCCCCATACTTTCAGTTTAAACTGATTTATGATTTAACAGACGCTTGCTCCTTGGAAGAAAAGCTATGATAAACCTAAATAGTGCATTAAAAAGCAGAGACATCACTTTGCCAACAATGGTTCATACATTCAAAACTATGTTTTTTCCAGTAGTCATGTCCGGATGTGAGAGCTGGACCATAAAGAAGGCTGAATGCCAAAGAACTGACGCTTTGGAATGGTGGTGCTGGAGAAGGCTCTTGAGAGTCCCTTGGACAGCAAGGAGATCAAACCTGTCAATCCTACAGGAAATCAACCCTGAATATTCACTGGAACGCCTAATGCTGAAGCATCAATACTTTGGCCCCCTGATGTGAGGAGCTGACTCATTAGAAAAGACCCTGATGCTGGGAAAAACAGGGCAAGAGGAGCAGGAGGCAATAAAGGATGAGATGGTTGGATGGCATCACTGACTCCATGGACATGAGTCTGAGCAAACTCAAGGAGGTAGTGATGGACAGAGAAGCCTGCTGTGCTGCAGTTCACGGGGTTGCCAAGAGTTGGACACAACTTAGCGACTGAACAACAACATTACTTGTTAAACCATTTTCTATTGAGTGAGCAAATTAAGAAATTAAGAGAAAAGGAAGCTATAATTGGGTAAAATATTAGAGCAAAGGAAGTTGGCTAATATTATGTTATAAATCTAATAAATGACCAAAGAAAGTTTAATAAGTTTAAGGATAATTAGTAAAGTATGTTTTTCTTAAAATAAATAAATAAACAAATAAACCCACCAGTGTCATGTGTAAGGCAGCCCAACATCTTAAAATGCTGCTTAATATGTAGCACAGAAGCATGTCTGGAAGCAATATATAATTGAAAAGAAACTACCTGTGTTATTGCCATTTAACATTTCTATTTTTTCCTTAGTATTTTTCTTTCCCAAACAGAAACTCACATCCTCTGTAACAGTACTAAGAGAACATTCTGTGATCACGGAAATGCTCCTAACCTGTACTATCCAATATTGTAGTCACTAGCCATGTATGGCTCATGAGTGCCTGAAACGTGGCTAATGTGACTGAGAAACTACATTTTTATTTAAATTAACTTAAACAGCGCATATGGCTAGAGGTTACTATTAATTAGATAATATTGTTCTTTAATGTTGCCCTTGAATCAGCCATCAGCCAAATGGTAGTACAGCCACCACATGCTTATTTCCAAATTCCTCTTCCTTGTATATATCTTCAAATCTCTGTTGTAAAACTGAACAGTACAGTGGTGACATGTTAATTCTATAGATGGCTTCATATTCCTGAAGATGTTAGACAACACTAGACGTGAGATTATACACAATTCTCCTTCTTTAAACATAAGCAACAGCACCTCCCTTGGAGATCCCAATATTTCCATGGAAAATAACTTTTCCTCCAGTTTATGTGTTTTCAGCAAGGAGATCCAACCAGTCCATCCTAAAGGAAATCAGTCCTGAATATTCATTGGAAGGACTGATGCTGAAGCTGAAACTCGAATACTTTGGCCACTTGATGCGAAGAACTGACTCATTTGAAAAGACTTCTGATGCTGGGAAAGATTGAAGGCAGGAGGAAAAGGGGATGACAGAGGATGAGATGGTTGGATGGCATCACCGACTCAAAGGACATGAGTTTGAGTAGGGTCTGGGAATTGGTGATGGACAGGGAAGCCTGGGATGCTGCAGTCCACGGGGTCAGAGAGTCGGATACGACTGTGTGACTGAATTGAACTGAACTGAACTGATAAGCTACCATCAATAATCTTACTTCAGTGGGAAAAAAGTAATATTTTAATCTGTATTATCTGTAACACCTAAGACTAAACATCTAAATAATCTGTTGAGTTTCATTTAATAAAGTTTGGCCCAATATTTTATCTTATTCATATAATACAGACTACTTCATATTTCTATTCTACAAGTACCTTGCTTTTCACAGCAGATTAGAGGCCTAAAAACAAGTGAGGTAAAATTTTCTGCAGCTTTTATTCCACAGGACAGGTTCAATCCTTGGCATTTTCTTGACATTACAGAAGGAAAGAGAAACCAGCCTCCCATTCTCCACTGACCCAGCCTGTGGCCTGGAGGGTAGATTGGAAGGATGAAACTATTTGGTCAGCCCAAGTCCTCAGGTTGGAAGTGAAGGTGAAAGAAGGCGGCGGGGCTGAGTTGTCCCAAATACTGGTTGGCTAGTGAGTGAATGGTGTGGGCTTACAATGTACATGGTTTGAAGGATACTCGTGATCCCAGCAGCCGCCACATGAGGCAAGGAGGGGTCTGAGAGGCCTGCGTCCTGCTGCCATGCCGTCACTCTTTCCCCACAAGTCTCTCTGTAATCTGCAGACTGCCTAGGCTCTAGCAGAAGCACAACTCCTGCCACTCCAGTAATTAAAAAAAAATTATATATGCAGTAACTGATGGTACTAAATTCAGTGTTACAAATGGTACGGTGAAAAAGAGATAGCTGTTGCTTAGCTATCACCAAAGGCAACTGTTGCCAGTTTTGTCTATCCTTCTCCCTGATGATTCACTAGTTTTGTCACCCTCTGTGAATAGTGTAGATTCAATACAAATTTAAAACCAAAAAATATACAGCATTTTTAACTAACCATGTCACAAATAATCTAGTTTTGCCACCTAAGAGATCTTCACCACCAAATTACATAATTGTTTAGCACATCACCTGGTGGCTCAGAGGTTAAAGCATCTGCCTGCAATGTGTGAGAACTGGGTTCAATCCCTGGGTTTGGAAGATCCCCTGGAGAAGGAACTGGCAACCCACTGCAGTATTCTTGCCTGGAGAATCCCATGGATGGAGGAGCCTGGTAGGCTATACTCCATGGGGTCGCAAAGAGTCAGACACGACTGAGTGACTTCACTTTAGTACATAACGCTATATTCTTGACTTCAGGCTCTGTAACCTCTTAACGGGCAGGAACCACATCACCATGTTGTGTAGAGAAATCATACTACACTGGACTCATGCAGAAGAACTGGGTTGCACGCTGACCATTTATTAGTTGTGTGACTTCGGACCTTACTTTCCAACCTTGTAAAATGTGGTTTTGCCTTATCTCTACCTATTTCATAGATTAAAAGAATTCAAAACAGTAATATATGTGGAAAGCACACTGGAAAATCTAATGCTATCTAAGAGTGAGGTCATTATTATTCATTTGTATCTCCACAGCAACCAGTCCAAAGCTGACTAGATGCATAATAAATATTTAATTGAACAGGTTTAAGTACATTTCCTTACTGTACAAATTATATGTTATATTTACAGAAATGATTTTTTTCTTTTAAGTTTACTGAATGAATATAACAACACAGTGTCAACACATCTTTCTTGTGGAGAAAGTTTATGATCTCAAAGATTTTACTCATAAGGAAAAGATGTAAATTGTTTAAGTGCCTTCTTGATTTTTCTTTTATATCGAGGAAAAATTATCCTGGTAAGAAGGGCGGGTAGGTATGTTATCAAATCCAGCAAGGTTAACAGTTTTGCCACATGAAGCTAGAGTTTTAGGAAGGGTCCAAAAGAGAAAAAGAGATAGTTTGATGTACGAGAAGCCGCTCAGACAGTACTGAAGATTAAGTCTGCTATCCAACAGGAATAGAAGATGGTAAGAAAAATACTGCTAAATTACCTCCTTAATCTTTTTAGAACAGATGACAGCACTCAAAGAGTAATCAAGAAAAAAAAAAAAAAACCAGAAAGGGTTAAGTAAATGCAATGGTTAATAAACATCTAAGTCAGAGGGAACAAATAGCTGAATGTAGGGCAAGCTTAACTTTTAGCAGCTTTTCCTTACCTCTTCTGCTGTGCTAATATGTCGTCTCTGAGTTTTCTTGGGGCTCAAAAGATTTCGACGACATGAACCACTCCAAGATGGACTTGAAACAGGCTTAATAGGAAAAGATTTTTCATATGCAGACACGTGGCAGTGATGGTTTGACTTTCCTGCAAAATTGTTTGATAATCCACTATAAAAAAAAAAAGTTTGTAAGAAAAGACATGAAAATCTAAGCAAGTGATTATTTCCACTTTCAAGAAAGAAAGTGGAATAATAGAAACAAAAAATTAACAGGCAGAATGACAGAGTACCTTGTGAGGGAACTACACAGGAAATGATATATGAGTTGCTTTCTCAAGTTCTGCCATTTATGAAGTCTTAAACTGTCAAACTATATAATTATCAAACACCTAAAATTTTATTTCTTAGTTTTACCATCTATGACAGAAAGCACATTGGATTAGATTTCGTCAGAAAATCTGGGTTCAAGGTACATTAATATGCACACATTTTCTATTTATTCCCTGCAGGCCCTCTTCCAGCCTTCTGGAGGAAAATATTTTAAGATTAAATATGCAAAGATGAATAAAGCTGAAGTTCAAATGAGTCTTTCAATTGAATTTTAAAGTCTCCTAAAAGGCCAACAGAGGGCTCCCATCTATCACTAAAAACAACTAGGCTTATTATGAGGCTGCATCACTGTGACTTCTTCTGGCCTCTCTGCTTACCTCTTTTGAAGAATTGTTTCTTTATACCATATCTGCTTCCAATAATGCAGAAAATTGACAATAAAAATATTTTTGTGGACTCAAAACCCAGTTTTATCTCTAAGGTTAGGTTAATAATTTATAGTTATTTCCTATGTGTTCTTCTTAACTATTACCACCCAGCATAGCTACTTACACTCATATAATTTTTTTTTCTGCTGATGAAGAATAATGTACATAGCTATCTAAGCTGAATTTACTGAAATTAACTTTTTAAATCAATACATGTGGTCTGAATCCAAATGAAATCAGATTAGGTCTAAAGAAAATAAAAATGTACATATACTCTAACTCTTTCAAACTCTGATGATTTTTATATGTGATAGAGTGGGGAAAGGAGCAAGAACTTAGAATCTCAGGAACAGGCTTCTTTTTTCAGATGGGTAGATGCAGCCAGGAAAAAATGGGAAGGCCAATACCATTTGCCTGGTAAGGATGTAATGGATTCCCCAGTGTCTTTTGTATTTATTCTTCCTAGAGTGTGTGTGTGTGTTTTAACGCAAAGATTCTTCTACCTAAAGAAACAGCATGAGGGCATCCTGCAATGCCAGAAAGCAAGGGAGCTATCACCAACCAAGGAGGTTGAATCAGACACAGATGGAAGAGTGAAGGAGCTCCCACTGGCCACCGCTGTGAGAATGTAAGCATTAGAAGAGTAATGATTGTCATGGATTGAATTCATCTGAATTGATCTGAACCATATGAAGTGGCTAAAACTTACTTTGAAAATTGGTAATGAAAAAGAAAGATTTTTTATCACATACTCTGCCTTCCCAGAGGGTAAACAAATAGCTCTAACTAATGACAAAAAAAGCTCTCCCTTATAGCAGAGTGCCAATTAATTAATAGAAAATAAATGATAAAATCAGAAAAATACTATTTCATTAACTCTAATAAAATTATTATCAGGTCAAAGGGGGCCAAAAGGTACAAACTTTCAGTGACAAAGTCATGGGGATGTAATATACAGCATAGTGACTACAGTTAATAATACCATATTTGAAAGTTATTGAGAGAGTAGATCTTTCTGTATGATGATGGGTATTAACTTATTGTGGTGATCATTTCATAATATATACAAATATTACATTATGCTGCACACCTGACACTAATACAATGTTATGTATCAATTATACCTCAATTAAAAAATTATCAGTAAGGGTTATCATTTAATATTAATAACTTAGGTTGATTTGAAACTGGTCATTCATATAATGCCAAAGTAACATCATTTAGGTGACATTTTCGTCAAAAGGAGGAAGAAAACCTAACAATTCAGGACCAGAGTGTTATCACTCTAATCCAGAGGTCAACCCAGCATCACTAACAATATGGTTGTAGGTTTTCTAATGTGATGTAACAGTATCAGATTTTACTCAAGCAAAAAAGTCTGAGGAAGCATAGGTGTCAAATCCTAAAGGTAAAAATTATGCAGAAAAACATGATGTCATAAAAAAGGGGGTGCTATTCTGTAGTAGAAAAGCTTTTGTATACATATATATATATGCATATACACACACACACAGTATGTGTAATATGTATATTTTAGAAGATTTATGAGTTTTTGCCTACCTAAAAGAATTTATGACATTTTGGTTCCATAACTGTTCGACTTAGAATGAACAGAATGCTAGATTTCTAACTTACAGTCACTGAAAACTTTGATATAGTTTCATGTATTTTAGGATCTAGTATTACTGCTGAAAGTCTAGAAAATTTATTATCTTGGTGATTTTTTTAAAATTTATATTAAAAAAAATTTTGAATGAGGCTTCAAACTTCTAATCCAATTCTGATAATATAAAGAAATACTATGTTGTTAAAAAAAGCAAGAAATTAACAAGTGATAGAGTATTATTAACTACAGACTTTGCTCAGATTTCACAAAATGTTATGCTAGTGTCCACTATTTGTCTTTTCAAGACTCCATGTTGTATTCAGCTGCACCGAGCAGCTTCAGCTATATGCAACAGTTTCTGATAAACTCTCTTTTCATTTTTATGCTATCACAAATATTTTCTAATTTTCCTTGTTATGGCTTCTTAGATACACTCATCATTGAAAAGTGGACATTTAATGTCCAAATACATGGGATTTTGTTTAAAGTATCTTTAAAACTAATCCCTCATTTTGATACTAATTTCTCATTTACATGCTTTCTTCTCTGCAATCGCCCTTTAACTTTATTGAGGCTTTCAATGGCTAAGTTGAAGAACTCTCTTGGTAAATGTCACATTGCACCTGAAAATATGTGGGTTATTTTCAAATATCTTTTGATATTGACTTCTAACATAATTCCACAGTGAGAAGAGAACAGACTCTGTATGATTTCAATGCTTTTAGACCATGAAACTTTTGCTCCTAACCTCATGTCCCTGGATGTACACACAGTGCCTCCTGGTTCACAGTCCACGGGACTCGAGTAGAGTTTGTATCCTACCACCGTCTGAAAACTGTATAAATCTTAATCATGTTGAATTGGTTCACAGTGCTTTTCAGGTCTGCTATATCCTTCTACTTTTCAGTTTATTCATTCTATTAATTTTTGAGAATTTGATATTGAAACTCCAACAAAAGTCTTAATTTATCTACTTAAAAAATAATTATAACACATGATGGATCTATAAAGAAAAGCAGGTGCTATTCAAGACCGTAAGAAACTGAAGGGGGATAACTACTGATACCATTCTAGATTGTACAAACTAGCTGTAAAAGGATAAGGTCTGGACAAACTAGCTGTAAAGCATACTTTTGGGTCAACTAGGAAAATTTAAATATAATTTATTTGGTGTACAAGATAAAATTTACTGAATGAAAAAACAGAAGATGATTGACTAAAAAAGATTACAGGAGTATGCACAGTATGAACTCATTTTTGGAAAAAAATGAGTGTAAACAGAGGAAAATATCTAGAAGGATATATATATTAATGTAAGACATTACAAAGGTGATCTCTGATTGGTGGGAATATGATGTTTTTATTGCTTGTTTTGTGCTTATCTGTATTTTCTAACTTTGTACAAACCATGTGCCCTGTTTCTATAATAACATTTTTTTAAAACATAGCAGTATGGCATTATTGGGTAAAAAAAAGCAACTTGCCAAATGATGCATACAGAGTATCTTTAATGAAGTAAACATATTATACATTCTATAGTATTACATAGCATATATATCATTCTATATATAAGTAAGAGAGAGTGAAAGAGAAATGAACACAGGAAAAGATTTGGAAGCAAACACATGAAGAGGAAGGGAGTAAGACTGTGAGTAGGTGTTAAGGGATTTTTGGCTTTATTGGCGATGTTTTAATTTTTACAATGCAACTGTATTAATGAATTCTTTTTTTATATATTATTTTATAATTTTTTTAAATATTAAGAAGTAGGGAAGACAATTCCTAGGGGTACTCACACATATTTCCAGAGGTCATGTGCTAATAATCATAAAATAAAAATTATCTGGTTGGTTTCAACTAACACCAGAAAGCTTAGCTTTGACTAAGCAAAAAACTAAATGACCTTACATGTCTAAAATCTATCACCAGAGTAATATTTAAGAAATCATAAATACCATATAAAAAATTTACTAAAAGTATTTGAGGGGAAAGTTTCTAAGCCAAACTTCATTTGCCTTTAATAATCAGTATAAATTTGGCGAGGGAGTAAGCAGGGCTTATAAGTTAGGCTAACTACGATGAAGTTCTTTATGAGTCTATTATCTAATAGAAATAGTGAACCAAAGTAAAAGCCTGCTTTGGTTGAAGTCAGTAGCATGTCAAAAGTCTGCAAAATGTGGTTTCTTTGCTATTAAAGTTGCAGAAATTGATCCATTTTCACTTTGGCTGCCATCAAAATTCAGCACCAAATAAATTAAAAGCTGAAAGTACAAAATGAATTTGTCCACATCTTCGTACTAGTAGTAAAGAACCCGCTAGCCAATGCAGAAGATGTAGGAGATTCAGGTTCAATCCCTGTGTTGGAAAGATCCTCTGAAGGATAGCATGGCAACCCAGTCCAGAATTCTTGCCTGGAGAATGCCATGGGGAGAGAAGCCTGCGGGCTATAGTTCACAGGGTCACAAAAAGTCAGACATGACTGAAGTGACTTAGCATGCACACGTATGCACTATGGTTTAAAGTTCAAAAATGGTGTTACTTCTTAAAAGTGTCAAAGTAACAACTGTCCTATGGCCATTTTCCCTTATAATGGAGAAAGGGCTTGTGAACTAAGCAGCCAGAATACTTACCTTGAGGTCTTTCGGGTTTCGAGGTAAAGACTTCGGCTGTTTCTTGATTTTTGTAAAGATGAACCTGATACCGGAGTGGAATTTCTCCACTGGCCATTTGCACTCTGGCCAAAGGTTCTTAGGTCTCCTGAGCCAATAAAACTGTCTGAGGAAGTGTTGTCTAGAAGAATAAAAGTTTGAATAAATTAAACAAATACCTACAGTGGTTCTCCATATGACTGCAACCATGTCCAACATTGTATTCCAAAGTAATGTGGCATATCACCATGTCTCTCATGGAAGAAAGATACCAGTCTCAACTGCCAGCAAAGTCTGCAGTAAGGGAACTTCTACAAACTATAAGTGATTCAGCCATACTAACCTGAAAATTGATGAAGGAGCTGAATCCTGCCACAGCCATGTGCCTTATCTGCATCAATGTGACTCCGTGGTGTCCACCAAAAGTCAACATTTTACCCCAACTATATCTTGCAAGCACTCCCAGGCCTGGGCCTGAAAGAAGGTAGGCCAGACCAGTAAGAAAGCAGGTGGAGGGCCAAGGAGAATTGTAATTCAAATGAACAACAGTTATTGCTTAATAAGCAGCTGGTGTCACTCTGTTTTTAATTACCATGTTCACGACTCAGGGGCTCTGTCTAAGGGCAGAGATAACCTAATTGCTGCTTATTCTGGCCGGCTTATGGCAGGAATGACCCATCATATGCATTTGGTTCTGGTATATGATAACTTCAGTCATTGAATGTTAATGATCAAACATATCAATACTCTGATACTTGTTACTGCAGTCAGACTAAGTGAGGATTACTTATGATTTCAGTTTTATGACTTGTGGCTTACAAACTGGGGTGATAAAAATCTTTCAGTTTCAGCTAGGAGTAGGATAATTTTTGTATTCTCCTTTATCAGCAGGATGGGACAATTTAAAACAGCACCTTCAAAATAAGTTCAGATGTTAGCCAATGTAACTGAGGAGCACCAGTGGAAAGGTGAAAATGTAATTCTCTACTTCCAGAATTTTTGTCTAATGCCCACATCACTTTGAAGATCCTCTTTCCAAGCATATTACTATAGAATTTTGCACAATATTAAGTATTTGCTGTTTAAATTACTTAATGTAGCTTTTGATACTCTTATCTAAAAAGTAAGGCAATTGATAAAAATACTAGTTTTATATTGTGGATTTTTTTGAAGTTGATCAGGATTATCAGAATTTAGGGTAAATAAGAGAAATAAAAGAAAGTCAAGGGTGGTATTAAGTACCACCATTACTGTACCAGTGTATGACCTAATTTAATAACTAAATTTATTTTCATAATGAATTACAACTTTTTCCCTCTGCAGCCAACAACTATGCTTGACTTGACATCTATTACTATTACTGTAAAAATAGAGACATGAGGCTAACGAAAATGAGTTTCATTAAAGGACTAGAAAATCATTATCTTTAAGCAAAGTAATAATGATAGAAATCTGTTTCTCATACTTTTTGCTAAAATTTGATTAGGGAATGATCTAACTTTAGCTGTCTACTTGAGGAATAAGTCTACCAAAAAATGCAAATTTGAGACTAAGGATAAACCAGAGTAGCTTCTTTGATGGTATCTGACAGATGTCACAGGTTTTTTGGCTTTAAAATTAAAGGAAAAAGCACAGGATCAAGCAATCTATTTCACCAGAATCACTCGGTGATATTACTGAACAATGCTCTACTTCTGATGTGATCAAGCAAAGCTACAGAGGGACCACCAAAGGAGGCTGCACTCTCTTTTAGTATTGTCATCATTAAGAAGTCAGACTGCAAATGCCACAAATAAGATTACCTATGTGTGTGTGTACACACACAGCACTATAGGGGAATACACCAAAATTTTAATTTGGTGATGGAATTACGGGTATTTTTCTACTTTTCTATACACATTTTCTATAGAGATAGGCAATATTTTTATGGACATAGTGAAACTTCATACTAAAAAAAAGTGTGTCAGGCAATCACTTACAATGAAAATAACTATCAGTTGCTCCTATTAAGTTTCAGATTTATTTAGTTCTTATGAATACAGGATGCTTCAATTCATCGTACCTACTAAATGTCAGTTTGGCAACCTAATTTAACATATTTTACAAAGATAAGACATTGATAATGATTCTAAGCATGAGCAAAATCATTTCTTTTCATCTTAAGCTACTTTTATTTAAGGTTTAGAATGTTTTAATTTTTTTTCCAATTGTGCTGTTAACAAAATCAAGAAGTCTTGAAGTCTGGTCAACAATAAGTTATTAAAGTGAAAATGACGCATTTCTGCTTTCTAAATTTTTCTTTTAAAATCAGCTTTAAAAAAAAATCAGTACTTTACATGGTCTGATCTTGGAAATATTTTAAAAGCTTGATACAGAGAAGCAGATTCAGTAAAGTGTAAATGGGAAGCTGTAGACTCTAGATTCTAGTTTGAGGTTTTCCTGTGTTTGTTTTTACCTTAGTGGAGGAGTAGATAAGGTAAGAGAGGAGACAAAAACCAATACGGTCATAATGAGGAGACTAAGGCAAGTAAACTGAGGACCCATGTCTAGCCCAATCAAATCAAGGTGAATGAGCACAGAAATTAACATGGAAATTATCAGAAAAGAAAATGAGACAGCAGAAACAATATTCTGCAGGACTTGCAATAAACAAGAATGGGTATAGCAAGGCAACAAAGTTAAACAAAAAAGTACACAGTAAAAAGATTTGAATTACAGTTTTCAGTATAAGAAAAAAAAAGTATACAGATCTTTGGCATTCACAGATTTAAATTTCTAATTGTCAGAGAGCAACCTTATCAGTCTGTGAAACATCATAAATTTGTTTGGTCACAGACTAGATTATATTTGGCAGGGGCATAAATCTGAATCCTCTGCTTCAGGTTTTAATTTAGAGAATGAATGTAATGGCTCAGCGTCCCCATTCAATATGGTTTTATTACTCATTGTTGATAAGTCATCATCACATTTAAAGTAACTTATACAAATTTTTTTCTTTTCCTAAAAAAAAAAAAAAATGGCCTTTCAAGTGAGAGACAAAAACTCTGACATAAGATTCTGATATAGGGGTCAACTTGTGGTATGAGGACAAATATAGAAAAATAAAAATAACCCTCAAGAATCATGTAATTGAGTAGAAAGCCAGCAATTTGTTAAATACCACCACAGTCAAGAATACAGAGACCTGAGATGATCTCAGAAATATCCTCAGAATATCAAGGGTCTACTGAAATTTAAAAGAAAAAAGCTAAAAACAAATGTTTTTAAGTTATGTAATTGTAATAGCTAAAAACAATGAAGGTGAAGGGACCTAAACCATAAAGAAAATGAAGGAAATGAAGATACACGCCCATTATCCTAAATCACAGCTCCTTGGATTCAGTTGTATTTCTACATTTAAAAAAAAATTTTGAAATTTTACAAAGATAATCTGGCATATATTATGTAGTGCTTCTAAGTATAACCTGAAGCAGCACCTTGTTATCAAACATATTGATATATCTATAGTGAAATTTGTATTCATATTTACAGAGTTTTTTTAAAAAGCAAAACATAAAATACTTAAATATCAATTCATGTAGTTTTTTGCCAAGAAAAGAATACAGCTCAATCTTGATGTCAAACAAATTACAATAAAAATTTTTGGTTTTCAGAGCCTTTTGAATTTTGGGATTGGACATAAAGGACTGTGAATGTGCATATAAACTCCATGGGTTATTAGAAATCAACAGAAAAAGGAGAGTAATAGGTAAGAGAGTAATAGGAAGCAGAATATGAAGAGTAATAGGTAAGCAGAATACTTTTTTAAAAACTGGGTTAACAAAAGATGGTATGTTTTGAATCATACAATGTGTACATGGATATATACTGACAAAAAAACAGAAATGAACACAGAATTAAGTAAGAGTTGAGTTAGCCAGGAGATATTGAATATAATTTGAGTATAATTTTCTATATATGATTGTTTATTATTAAATGTAATTAATATTAAAGGTAATTACTTTAAACTGAAACCAAATATTCTGTCCAATGGTAAACCAGCAAACTAAATTACAAGCATATATAGCTTGAGTTCAAATGAAAATATTAATGATCTGATTTCATTATCCACTCAACTGTCCTATTAGTAATATTAATACTAATGACCTATGAAGCCAGATTTCAGGCTCTCTGCTCATCAGAAAGAACTTTTCAACAACAATGATGGCAGAGTTACTTTCTGAAAAAATTAACTGATTTTTCTATACAATTAAGCACATACTATGGGGAGACCATTTCCCACCCTGGGAGAGGAAATCCAGTGCCCAAGGTAAAGTACCACCCACTAAATGATATTTAAATATAATATAAATCTCAAAGAACATCATACTAACGTCTTTTTAGGGGAGGAGATCTCATCTTGCTGAATCCTGAGGAAGCCAAATAAGAATAATTATTATTTGCATTTCATATTTATTATCTCAATTTATCCTTATAAAAATCCCACTGAAACAAGTTCAATGGTATGGCTAATATTCCCATACTTGTGGTCAGGTGAGGAGATGAAAGCATGAGGAGTGAAAAACTTTGGAAGACCATTACAGTCTTCCTGGGTCATGCTGCCAGGAGGCTAACCAATAAAAAAACTCTTAAGTTTCCCCAAGACAGAGCCAGATCATTGCAAATCCAAACCTTAAGAAGGGGGCTGATGAAAAGTAAGGCAGGCCAGGGGCCAGGAATAGCCTAGAGAATGCTGATTTCTGTTATGGATCACAAGTCGAAAAGGCAAGCCCTTGAATATGCAAGCATGGCTGTGGCAGGTGCTAGACAGAAACACGTAGTGAACATTTCCTGCCCTAAAGGAGGGGCAAGCTTGGGTAGAAATAAGTTTTCAGAATTTATGGTTTTAAGCCAAATACAAATAAGCTAGCTCTGTGCTTTAAATCAGTACAAAACAAGTATCCTTCACATTACATACACATATCTTAAAAAAAAAAAAAAAAAAAGAGTTGTACTGCTTTTTACAATGGCATAATAAGCAAGTAGGAGAATTGATTCCAAAAAAAGTACTTTCTCTTTAAAAAATGTTCGGTTGAGACTAGATTAGTGAAGTATTATAGCAACCACAAATAGCTTACTAAAATGATGTTTTAGTGGAAAAAAATACCATTTTGCTTTTGACAGTGTTTTCACTTTTAGAGACAGTAAACACAAACGATTTGCTAAGAAGAAGACTGAAAGGTAGGAATGCCTTGACTCCAAGTAATGTGTCATACCTGAATAATAGTTTGGACTATAAGCTGCACTTCTTGTAGAACAGGTGTAAGACAGGTCCAAATTTCCTCGCCTGGAAGGTAAAATCTAAACAAACCAGAAAAATTTTAAGCCATATTTTTTAACAATAAAATGCAATAAAAAAAAAAAAAAAAAAAAAAAGAGTTGTACTGCTTTTTACAATGGCATAATAAGCAAGTAGGAGAATTGATTCCAAAAAAAGTACTTTCTCTTTAAAAAATGTTCGGTTGAGACTAGATTAGTGAAGTATTATAGCAACCACAAATAGCTTACTAAAATGATGTTTTAGTGGAAAAAAATACCATTTTGCTTTTGACAGTGTTTTCACTTTTAGAGACAGTAAACACAAACGATTTGCTAAGAAGAAGACTGAAAGGTAGGAATGCCTTGACTCCAAGTAATGTGTCATACCTGAATAATAGTTTGGACTATAAGCTGCACTTCTTGTAGAACAGGTGTAAGACAGGTCCAAATTTCCTCGCCTGGAAGGTAAAATCTAAACAAACCAGAAAAATTTTAAGCCATATTTTTTAACAATAAAATGCAATAAAGACTGACACTAGGAAAAATATACAATTAGACAAGATTATGACCCATTTCAGAACAATTAAATATACGTATATATATAATAAACTGCATGCTAGTAAGAAAGGAAGAAACATAGACAATCTGATGAAGTGACTAAGGCTTCAAGGGGAAAAATGGGAAAATATCTGTTAAACAACTTAGTTCATAGAATGCTCATTACAAGGTAATATGTATCTAGTATATCCTATTCTCAAAGCCAGCTGTATCACACAACAAAGCAGCTGACAAAATCAACCTGGTTTTGATTCTTTTGATAACAGGACAGTTCTTAATCAGGGGTGCTCCTGTACCCCAGTACAAATCTGTAAATGTGGAGATATATATTCAGTTATCAAAATGATTACTGGGGTCAGACGCTACAGGTATTAAGTGCCCAGAGGTTTGGGATGCTAAATATCCTGAACATAGCAAAGAACAGTCTTATCCAAACTAGTAATGGCTTCCTACTGAGAAAGACTGCTTTATTAACAGTGATCCTCAAATCTTAATGTGTATATAGATCAGCTGGAGACTTTAAACTATAGATTCTGATTCAGTAGGTATGGAGTAAAGCTTGAGATTCTGTATTTCTCATGAGCTCTCAGATGATGCTGATGCTCCTGATCCATGAGAAACTAAGCTTTATAGAACAGAGAAATTGCAGAGCTGTTGTGTATTTTCAATTTCCTCCCATTTAACGCTCAGCTATTTTAAGACATCAGTTTAAAAGATCACTGATCTGTGTATTGGTAAATAAAATATTGAGGAATAAGTGTTTTCTAAAAGGTACCATTCTCCAAGAATTCATACATAGCCTGGTTCTTATCTTAACTTTAACATATCAAACAAAACTCCAAATACTAGTATGCGAAAGTTGCTCAGTTGTGTCCAACTTTTTGTAACCCCGTGGACCATACAGTCCATGGAATTCTCCAGATCAGAATACTGGAGTGGGTAGCCTTTCCCTTCTCCAGGGGATCTTCCCAACAGCTCAATCTTGATGTCAAACAAATTACAATAAAAATTTTTGGTTTTCAGAGCCTTTTGAATTTTGGGATTGGACATAAAGGACTGTGAATGTGCATATAAACTCCATGGGTTATTAGAAATCAACAGAAAAAGGAGAGTAATAGGTAAGAGAGTAATAGGAAGCAGAATATGAAGAGTAATAGGTAAGCAGAATACTTTTTTAAAAACTGGGTTAACAAAAGATGGTATGTTTTGAATCATACAATGTGTACATGGATATATACTGACAAAAAAACAGAAATGAACACAGAATTAAGTAAGAGTTGAGTTAGCCAGGAGATATTGAATATAATTTGAGTATAATTTTCTATATATGATTGTTTATTATTAAATGTAATTAATATTAAAGGTAATTACTTTAAACTGAAACCAAATATTCTGTCCAATGGTAAACCAGCAAACTAAATTACAAGCATATATAGCTTGAGTTCAAATGAAAATATTAATGATCTGATTTCATTATCCACTCAACTGTCCTATTAGTAATATTAATACTAATGACCTATGAAGCCAGATTTCAGGCTCTCTGCTCATCAGAAAGAACTTTTCAACAACAATGATGGCAGAGTTACTTTCTGAAAAAATTAACTGATTTTTCTATACAATTAAGCACATACTATGGGGAGACCATTTCCCACCCTGGGAGAGGAAATCCAGTGCCCAAGGTAAAGTACCACCCACTAAATGATATTTAAATATAATATAAATCTCAAAGAACATCATACTAACGTCTTTTTAGGGGAGGAGATCTCATCTTGCTGAATCCTGAGGAAGCCAAATAAGAATAATTATTATTTGCATTTCATATTTATTATCTCAATTTATCCTTATAAAAATCCCACTGAAACAAGTTCAATGGTATGGCTAATATTCCCATACTTGTGGTCAGGTGAGGAGATGAAAGCATGAGGAGTGAAAAACTTTGGAAGACCATTACAGTCTTCCTGGGTCATGCTGCCAGGAGGCTAACCAATAAAAAAACTCTTAAGTTTCCCCAAGACAGAGCCAGATCATTGCAAATCCAAACCTTAAGAAGGGGGCTGATGAAAAGTAAGGCAGGCCAGGGGCCAGGAATAGCCTAGAGAATGCTGATTTCTGTTATGGATCACAAGTCGAAAAGGCAAGCCCTTGAATATGCAAGCATGGCTGTGGCAGGTGCTAGACAGAAACACGTAGTGAACATTTCCTGCCCTAAAGGAGGGGCAAGCTTGGGTAGAAATAAGTTTTCAGAATTTATGGTTTTAAGCCAAATACAAATAGGCTAGCTCTGTGCTTTAAATCAGTACAAAACAAGTATCCTTCACATTACATACACATATCTTAAAAAAAAAAAAAAAAAAAGAGTTGTACTGCTTTTTACAATGGCATAATAAGCAAGTAGGAGAATTGATTCCAAAAAAAGTACTTTCTCTTTAAAAAATGTTCGGTTGAGACTAGATTAGTGAAGTATTATAGCAACCACAAATAGCTTACTAAAATGATGTTTTAGTGGAAAAAAATACCATTTTGCTTTTGACAGTGTTTTCACTTTTAGAGACAGTAAACACAAACGATTTGCTAAGAAGAAGACTGAAAGGTAGGAATGCCTTGACTCCAAGTAATGTGTCATACCTGAATAATAGTTTGGACTATAAGCTGCACTTCTTGTAGAACAGGTGTAAGACAGGTCCAAATTTCCTCGCCTGGAAGGTAAAATCTAAACAAACCAGAAAAATTTTAAGCCATATTTTTTAACAATAAAATGCAATAAAGACTGACACTAGGAAAAATATACAATTAGACAAGATTATGACCCATTTCAGAACAATTAAATATACGTATATATATAATAAACTGCATGCTAGTAAGAAAGGAAGAAACATAGACAATCTGATGAAGTGACTAAGGCTTCAAGGGGAAAAATGGGAAAATATCTGTTAAACAACTTAGTTCATAGAATGCTCATTACAAGGTAATATGTATCTAGTATATCCTATTCTCAAAGCCAGCTGTATCACACAACAAAGCAGCTGACAAAATCAACCTGGTTTTGATTCTTTTGATAACAGGACAGTTCTTAATCAGGGGTGCTCCTGTACCCCAGTACAAATCTGTAAATGTGGAGATATATATTCAGTTATCAAAATGATTACTGGGGTCAGACGCTACAGGTATTAAGTGCCCAGAGGTTTGGGATGCTAAATATCCTGAACATAGCAAAGAACAGTCTTATCCAAACTAGTAATGGCTTCCTACTGAGAAAGACTGCTTTATTAACAGTGATCCTCAAATCTTAATGTGTATATAGATCAGCTGGAGACTTTAAACTATAGATTCTGATTCAGTAGGTATGGAGTAAAGCTTGAGATTCTGTATTTCTCATGAGCTCTCAGATGATGCTGATGCTCCTGATCCATGAGAAACTAAGCTTTATAGAACAGAGAAATTGCAGAGCTGTTGTGTATTTTCAATTTCCTCCCATTTAACGCTCAGCTATTTTAAGACATCAGTTTAAAAGATCACTGATCTGTGTATTGGTAAATAAAATATTGAGGAATAAGTGTTTTCTAAAAGGTACCATTCTCCAAGAATTCATACATAGCCTGGTTCTTATCTTAACTTTAACATATCAAACAAAACTCCAAATACTAGTATGCGAAAGTTGCTCAGTTGTGTCCAACTTTTTGTAACCCCGTGGACCATACAGTCCATGGAATTCTCCAGATCAGAATACTGGAGTGGGTAGCCTTTCCCTTCTCCAGGGGATCTTCCCAGCCCAGGGATCAAAACCAGGTCTCCCATAATGCAGGCGGATTCTTTACCAGCTGAGCCACCAGGGAAGCCCAAGAATACTGGAGTGGGTAGCCTATCCCTTCTCCAGGGGATTTTCCCAACCCAGGAATCAAACCAGGGTCTCCTGCATTGCAGGCAAATTTTTTACCAGCTGAGCTACTAGTATAACCGATTCTAAAAGTTTACATATTTGCCTGTGTTTTCAAGTGTGGCAAATAAACTCTATCAGATGAAAACTTAAGCCTAAATAATTCATTAATTAAGGAAAGAAAATTATTACTAACCTGATGGTCAGAAAGTGAAAGCTGGTCCTCTGAAAAACCTGTTTGTGATAGGAGATGGGTTTTGAATATGGAGTTGTGGTTCATTAAAGTTACTTCTCCAGCATCCATCCTCATCCTATCAGCAATATCATCTGGGGAGAGTCCAGATTAGTTCAAGTCACATAATGCTTCAATATTTATTTTTCTATGAACCAATCTTTTCACCTAATAAAAATGAACTCTCCCAAACACCTCTACAATCAAATCAAACCTCTCCTTCACAACTATTGGCAAGAAATCTCAAAATGTCCCTGTCAAAAAAAAAAAAAAAAAAAGAGGTCTATGTGCAGAAATTGGTTAATTTGGAATTGAGATCATCTACTAAACAGTTCAAGACTTGTACAAGAATAAAAAGAGCTTAATTCAAAGTTTTAAAAATAATGAAATTTTCCCAAAAGAAAATTTTGATTTTTTAACTGTAGAAAAAATTTTAAATATTAAAAAAATAGGGAAAAATTTTACCATTCAAAACAAATACTCTTAACCCAGTTTATTTCCTATTTAAACTCAAAAAGGCACTGTAAAATTTAATCCATGTGAAAATTTTTTCTGCAAAAAGCATAATTTATTCATATAGCTCTTAATAGACATCAGCTCAGTTACTGCAATGCTGTGGCAGAACCTTACTTTTATAACCATTTTTTGAGCGGTTTATTACTATAAAAGAGCTAGAACAGAAACAAATGAGAGGAAGGGAATTCAGTGATTCACACTGTTATCAGCAATGAGAGAAAAGGGAAACAAATGACCAGGAGAAAGAAGAGAGACTGAGCAAAAGGAGAAAACAGCAGAGAGAAGACTAATGTGGACTTCAAAGAAACGTATGCGATGTTGTAAGATCCAACTGTATAGGTTTTTCACCCTATTCCTAAACTGACTACTAGTCTTGAACTTATTTATATTGCTCCCATTACAGACATAAACTACTATGAACAGAGGAAAATGTTCCAATAACAATTAATTCTCAATGCTACTAGCTAAATGAAATTAAAATTTTACCTTCATCAAATTATTTATCATATAATAAGCAGTATGAAGTGAAGTGAAAGTCACTTAGTCGTGTCCAATTCTTTGGGACCCCATGGACTATACAGTCCATGAAATTCTCTAGGCCAGAATACTGGAGTGGGTAGCCTTTCCCTTCTCCAGGGGATCTTCCCAACCCAAGGATCAAACCCAGGTCTCCTGGGGTCTGCAATGCAGGCAGACTCTTCGTTGAGCCACAAAGGAAGTCCAAGAATATTGGAGTGGGTAGCCTATCCCTTCTCCAGCAGATCTTCCCAACCCAGGGATGGAACCAGGGTCTCTTGCACTGCAGGCGGATTCTTTACCAACTGAGTTATCAGGGAAGCCCATAATACACAGTATAACACAACAGTAAAGAACCAGTTTGCCTGAGCTTAAATCCTGGCTTCGCCAATTATAGTTGTATGATCCTAGGCAAGTTTCTTAAATCTCTGTGTCTCAGATAATAGTACCTACAAGATGCTCCTGCTCCTTAGTGGCTAAGTCGTTTCTCACTCTGTGACCCCATGGACTGTAGCCCACCAGGCTCCTCTATCCATGGGATTTTCCAAGCAAGAATACTAGAATGGATTGCCTTTTCCTTCTCCAGGGGATCTTCCTGATCCAGGGATCTAACCCTTGTCTCCTGCATTGGCAGATGGATTTCTTTACCACTGAGTCACCAGTGAAACCCACCTACTAGATACTATTAAGTATTTTAAGTACTTAAAAGGCGTTGCACATAGTAATACTTGGTACTATGTATTTGGCTTTTTAATACAATGAATGAGAAAATGCTTTAAACTGTTGCTATAAAGAACAGCCCAACCAAAAGAAAATTGTTTGATATACTGTATTATATAATTAGGATGAGATCTCCCTAAAAATTGTTATTAACACAAAAATCCTAATATTGAAAACATTATTAAGCACAGATGTAAATATTCTTTCATTACAGCTTAACTAATTAGAGTAAAAGGACTGAACACTACTTCATAATCAGTCTTACCCATGTCAGGTGTTTTCACATCACTGACTTCAGCAAAGATACAACAGAGTCCTATAAAAGAAGACAGAAAACAGAAATATTACATTCTGAAACATCTCTTTCATACAATTATAGAACATGAAGTCACTCAGAAGAGGTGCTTTTATTCTTAGTGAAGAAAAAAATTAGATGGTAAGACAAGCTGTTGGGAAGAGAATGGAAATTACAACTAGCCTAAGGTAGTTCCAAACATTTCTGCAACCTGTGCTATACTAAAGAGCGATTATGGGCTACCCACAGACTACTACAGCACAAACAGGTCAGGAGAGCCAACACTTTGGAGGTTAATTTGCATAGGATCATAAAGTTAGTGATAGCACTGAAATTATAACCTAAACGTTCTTCCCAATCCATTGCTCTACCACCTCATGCTAAACCATTTTATAAACAAGTAATAGATCTTATAGTAGTCCTATTAAGACTTCTCTTCCCCATGTCTTACGGGCCAAACAAAAAGTAATAAGACATTGTCTGAGGACAGTCAAAGAACTCATCACAGTTGTACTGAATATGCCCCCCATCCCCATCATTAACCAAATGGTTACAAATCAAAGCCCCTTTGCCTATATGAAATTTTCTCCTCAATGTGTCTAATTTGCCCAGAAAAAGAAGTTAAAAGCCTAGCTGGTGGAACTAGGTTAATAAACACATCCCAGGATCAAGGCTTCTTGGAAGATTTACAAGGAGATGACTAGGGGTGGTACACTTATTTATTCATAATCTTATCACATATTTTTTAAAAGACAGCATTTCACCAACCACATAGCACTATCAGAGCTTCAACCTAAGGAGACTGAATGATGGTAAGAGCAGCCCTTTATGGTCCCGACACCTAAGTGCACACATCAAGGAAGGCTGCTTGAGCTTTTCTTGGCATAGGTACAGACTAAGTAGAGTTATTATCTGATTATCTAGTCTTGCCAGGGGAGTTTCCCAAAGAATTTAAGTCTTAGATTAAGGCTTCAAATATATTTCCAAATGCTCAACTTACTATAAGGTTTCTATCTGGTAATTCTCCAGATTATTCTTTTCCCTTCTTTCTTTTTTAATAAAGCCAAATTCCCTGCGTCCCCTATAAAGGGGAAAAAATCCTATCAACCAATAAACTAGCAGTGACTTTCTCACATTTCACTCTTTCAAGCCATTCCATAACTGTCACCACTAGTTTTTTTTTGGAAAAAAAAAAAAACCACAAAGCTGTATTTTCAATATTTATCGTATTTAAAGTTTCAAAACACATCTGTTTGGCTTGGGTGGGGAAGGGTGAGGGGACATTTATTTCAGGGTTAGTTTTAAAATATTTGCTCATTTTCTACCGTCCAATCATTTCAGCACTTCCAATGATCTCTAGGACACTCTGCCTCTCTTTTCTTCCTGTCCCCCAGTTGCCCCAGTTCTGAGGGCCCACGGGCCAGGAGTTACCACTAGTCTTTTTTGTTATATTAAAAGGAATGCCAATTTAAAAGCCTGGTGCCCATTAGAACAATCCCATGTTAACCTCCTTTGCACTGCTGAGATACAGGTGAAAGGGAAGCAAGCAAGAAATCAAAGAACGTTGGAAATTATGTCCAGAGAGGTTTAGTGACTTGCCTGAAATCACAAAGATGGGACAAAGGAAAGACAAAAATCCAGGCATCCTCACTTATAAGCAGATGCTTTCAACAAACATCACAATATTCATATCCTTCAACATATCCTTATTGAAGGATTTATACACTTTGGCAAGATAAAAGTAATCCCTAGCTAAATCTGAGGAATCCACGATTTTTTTATGCTGCTGCTGCTACTATTTGGTTGCCAAGTCCTGATTCTTTCAACCCTACAGCTTAAAGCCCACCAGGGTCCTCTGTCCATGGGATTTCCCAGGCACATCGAGCTTCTTTGGTGTGTTTATGCTACTTTCTTTTTGCCACTGTGCAAATATAATGGGAGAAAGGATATTTTACCCCAAGATTTAACATGAAATGTTGGACCTGGAACTTCTGATGTCACCAAATTCTTTCAAGCATGAGAAACTTTTCCTTCTAAGAGTATTCTAGTACTTCATTTTCTACTTCACATCAGTCATTTAATTTACGAAGAAAACATAAGTAATTACAGGTATTCAGTTGAAGTCAGATAAGCGGCTGAGCACAAGATAAAAAATCTGAAAGAAAAAAAAAAATGATGGCAAAGTCCTGACAATAACAGGACATAATGAGCATAGTAAGACATACATGCAAAGAGGTGATTATAAAAGTGAACGTATAGAGCTACCATAAAGCTATTTGAAAGTATATACTGAAGAGAGGCACTGTACAATTAGCTTTTTGCAGGACCAAGATGTAGTAAGAATAATTTCTGATATGACAAGGGTTTGGAAGTGATCATGTGAACCATCCTATTACAAACTCTGGAAAATTATGTATAAGAAACAGTCTGCACTATATCATTATGCAATGTTTGGTGGTCTTTCATATTTCTACAAGGCATCACTCAAGTTAGACTCTAACACCTTAAAATCCTTAAAAAAAGGATTCACTTTCTTTCACACACACAACCATTTACTGTGCACCAATAACACAGAGTGGACTGGGGATACAAGGATGAGTAAGAACTGGTTCCTGTTGCTGAGAATCTCACTGTCAGAGGGAGGAAACCAGATTCATCAACAGATACTTAAAGCAAGGTAATAAAGCTGGTGCAACTGGTAAAAGGTGTAGGAGTCAGGTATAGAAAAGGAAAGACTTCCAAAGCAGTAGTCAAGAATTACATCACTTTAGCTTGAGGTAGAAGAACCTGTTTTTTAATTCATTTGCTGCCTCTAGATCTATCATCAGATGGGTGATAGGAAGACCATCTTTGCAGTTGGGATAATTAATTGGAATTAAGTAAGAGTGAGTGAGGCTTCTCCACAACAAATATGACTTCCAACATGGGACTAAAGGAGAAAAGAGAATCTCTAAATTAGCAGGTTAAGGGATCATTCTTAAAGACATGCTTAAAGTTTCACTGTAACTGTAATTCTAAATTCAGTGTAACCTATCTCTCAACAGAAGCCCTTAACACAAATTATCTTTATAAAGATTTAGGAGATGATACGATCTAAAATCATCCAAAATCACCCACTTGGAAGAAGGACCCTAAGTCAATTAGTTGGGGGCCTCTAAAAGGCATAAATTTCACAAGAATCACCACCACCCCAAATATAAAAAGCAAACAAACGTGAGGTGAAATGACTTTAACAAGGCTGACGAGAAAGTGATAAAGCAGCGAGTTATTGCCAACAAGATAGTGGAAATACTGCAAAGGTACCGATAAACAGAAATCACCAAGCTCACGAGAAACTGGGTATATATACAGAGAGATCACGTTACAGGGGACGGAAAGAAAGAGACGGTTCAAGGGAATTACCAGGAGGCGATAAGCCAGGTAAGCAAACGGCGGCAGTTAAGGGGCTTTTCATAACCTGGGCAGGAGAGTCCAGACGTTTCTTTCTGGTGGTGGCACTAGCGGTATCACATCTCTGGGAGATCCCACAGAGTAAAAGAGTTGGAGAAATGTTTACATGAGACGCAGAAGTAGTCGAGAATATCTTTCAAGCCTCAAGGAAGGCGGGAGGTGAAGCACGTATAAGAGGAAAGCTGAGCTTCCCGATGAAAACAGCTTTCCCCTGAGAGAAGACCTGCTCTGGCGGGAAAGCCCCGAAATCCCAACCGGCCTTTTCCTCACGAGTAGGACTAGGCGCTGAGATGGGGCCGGCCGTGACCGTAGGGAGCCGGCCTCTCCTCGACCCCGGAGAAAGAGGCCTCAAGGAACGGCCTCGGGAAAGCTAACTAACGGCCACCCGCCAGATCGCGGCCTCGGACAGCAGGGGGGAGAGGTGGTCCCAGGGGGCGGGGCAGAGGAAAAAGCGCACTCCCCACAGCTGTCCCCGCTTCCGTCCAGCCCAGCCCAGGCCGCCGGGCCCAGGCCCGCTCTGCCTCCCCGTCAAGGCTCCCTCCATCCTCACCCCTCCCCCAGCTTCCCGCCGCCACTCACCGAACCGGAACCGGCTGCTATGCGAAGGGGTTTCCGGCCGGGCGCGGAACGCAAAACCCGGGAACCGCCGCGAACCGGAACCGCCTCCACAACACCGGAAGAGCTGTTCCGAGGCTGCGGAGGAGGAGGGGGGTGGGGCGAGAGGTCAAAGAGCAGAGTTGAGGGCCCGCGGAACGCCTGCGCAGTGTGGCGAGGCCTCAAACGCCAAGGGAATCATCTAAGGCTGTAGCATAATTTCCTCTTTCAGTCTGGGCTTTTTCTCCTTCTCCTTATTAGAATACTGTTAGTGTGCCCATCGTCCTTCGCTTTTCTCTGTTCCCTCGGCCCCCTTACCCGCCGCCTTCTGGTTCCGCACGGCGATTTCTGCTCACGCTTTGGTTTCCATGGCAGCTTCTCTCTGTGGCCCTTGAACTGCAGGAACAGGTGGTCACCTTGACACATGTAGACCTGAGCTAAATCTAGCTCGAGCAAGATTCATCACAAAACGTTAGTGCTTGTAGAGGTTATTGGCCATCATTTAGTCTACGAGTTTCAGAGAAGTGGAATCATTTCCCAAAGTTACAAAGTACATGGCAGATCTGGGACTAGGAAACAAGTTTCTTGACTTGCAGTCCTTTACTCTTTGCAGCCTATCATGCATGATTGGCTATTGGGGAAAAGGTGGGGCCGGGGGACAGCTTGGGATTGGCTTAGGCTAGACTCTGGAAAAGTGGAGAAACTTCCAGAACGATGGGCTAGTTTGAAACGCTCCTCCAGGAGGTGTGAGGAAGGTTATCCAGAGATCCATCCCAGGATTCTGCTCTCTGAAGAACTAGATGACAATGTTGTTGTTCATGGGACTGAATCGATTAACCTTTATTCTCTTATTTTTAAAAGAAAATAATGAGAAGGCATACGTTCGTTCATTTAGACTTGTCACCAAGTCCCTCAGCTTGGTGGGCCTCAGGACCCAGGCCCATCTAGAAGTCTTGGAGAACTGCTTCTGAGTAAGCACTCTAGACCCAGATGACAGCCACAGTCTGAGATCAGGCTTGGCTGAGCTTGAGGCCTCCAGCCTTTAGCTCCTCTCAGCTGCTGAAGAAAATGCTTGCTGCGTTCAGAATATCTTGTCCTGTCAAATGTATGAAAGTAGATAGTATGTATCACTTCATATGCTGACATTTTATACTATCAGGACCTAAGGCCTATTAGTATTGAACATACCTGGTCCATGTCATTTTTGTCCATCTTAATTATTCCACAGATCTGTTGATTTGCATTATATTCTGTCTCTATTTCTAGGAAGCAACCATGCGTAAAGTGGAATTGCATCTGAAATTTTTCATGTGTGTAACTCAGTCTCGCCAGTTAGTCAGGACTCCTCAGAGAACAGGTACCATTGTCTCCTGATCATATTCCAGTAACAGAATGGATTCTCTTGCCAGGAATCTCAGTATAGGATATGAGACTTACTAGTGAGAGAAGGCAATGGCACCCCACTCCAGTACTCTTGCCTGGAAAATCCCATGAATGGAGGAGCCTGATGGGCTACAGTCCATGGGGTCGCTAAGAGTCTGACATGACTGAGCGACTTCACTTTCACTTTTCACTTTCATGCATTGGAGAAGGAAATGGCAACTCACTCCAGTGTTCTTGCCTTGAGAATCCCAGGGACGGGAGAGCCTGGTGGGCTGCCATCTCTGGGGTCGCACAGAGTCAGACATGACTGGAGCGACTTAGCAGCAACAGCAGTGCAGAGGCAGTCTAGCAGTCAATTGATCTTGTTTATTCCATTCTCACTATGATAAAATGCTTATGACTGAGTCCTGTCTTTTCCCTTCACAAGTGTCAGGTGAGATTTTGGCCTATTAAGCGAGGATAGTCCCCAGGCAGATAAGAAAGACTTGGGAGTTGAGAGAGAACAAGATTTATAGCACATGTGCTGGTAGTAGGTGTAAAATGTATGAACACTCCAAAACCTATAAGATAAATATAATCCTGAAGGAAAATGGCTTTCTCTTCCACCCCAGTCTTAAAGTTCCTAGGTTTGTGTTCTGCTTTCATCTCTTTTATGTCAAGAGTATAACCTTTTGGAGGTAAGATAGTTATTGATAAGAGCCATCACTTCTCTAATTTTTTCACTGGATTTATGCATAAAATGCCCTAGACAGCTAGCTGAGAGCCAAAGAGAAAGTGAAAGAGAATAAAGAGCACTCTCTTCCCCGAATCCCACCTTGAGGATAACCTAGAAATGTTTTTTTCTCAGCTGAAGAAGCTTCAACTTCCAGCATGCTCATACAAAAGCCACCATCTGGGACAGATGCCTTGAAGAGTATAGATACTGTGGATGATCCAGACACTGTGGAAGGCATACCCATTATTGAAAATGGTGAGGCATGTGGTTAAGCATGGGGGAGGAATGTGGAAAGGGAACACTGGAAAGTGAAAAAATTGTGAATATCATTATAAATATGGGTAGACACACTAAATTTGAAAAATCAGTTAAGACACAAGAGAGAAAATTGTGTAGAGTGGGTGGGGAGTGGAATCTGTGAAACTGTAGAAAGAGGGACAGTTCCCTCTATGAAGAATAGCTTGATTTAATCAATAGTAAGTCATTTGGCTCCTCCATAACTGTAAGCTGCTAATCTGGTTTATCCTATTATTAGGAACTTTTATATATAAAAATGTGAAAGACATTTAAGAAAAAGATTAAATTAAGGAGTTATTATATCACAGTTATTCCAAATATTGTAAAAAAAATTCACCTTCACACTCCATTTAATAACACATTTCTTTTGAATATTTTAAGTAGTATACAACTCTTAAGCAATTTATGTGAAACTTCAGAAACACATTTCTGAATGTGTTTCTGTGTTTCTTCTCAGCTTAAATATATCTGTAGTGGAGTCAGTTCACTGCACACATTTATTGAGTTCCCACTATGTGCCCAATAATATACTAGAAATGATAGAGAGGTTGTAAATAAATATTTTTACATAAATGACAATGGCATGACCTTGTCATTGTCTCAGTAGTTTACAGTTTGGAAATGTTTTAGAGATTAATTAGTCCAATTCCTTATATTTTTCAAAAAGAATTCAGGTCTAAAAAAGTTTTCTTCAAGAAGTTAAAAAATTCTTTGGTGTAATCACTCCCAGCATCTATGAAATATATACCAATATTTATTCAATAACTTTTGAGGACTTACTGTTTGAAGTAATTGTAGTAATACTAGTCTCAATAGGAGATGAGAAAATGAACTAGATGCTTTCCCTCTCGCCCAGAAACTGATGATCAAGAAGGGAGATAATATAAGACAGTGTGTAACTCAAAGAGCTTGATAACTTTGGTTCAAAATGTTGGATTTCAAAAGAGGATGCCTTGGAGATGTAGAAAAGGGAGGGGCCAGCTGACTGCTTTGGCAGAGCTTCACTGAGCTCCAGTATGTTGGCAGGGCACCATGGGGCAGGATCCAGACCTAGGCTTTGAAATGGCATACACTCTAACCTAATTCAGTCTCCTCAGTGTTCTGAGAGCTAACCAGACTCACAGGCAAATGGTTTGTATACAATAGTCCCAATTTATTAGGCTACTGGAACAATATGTATCCATATATGACAACTATGTGTGGTCTGTGTCCCTTTAATCAGACTTGCCTTGCCCATGCATAAAAAGCTGCTAGGTCAAGACATAAGCCCGGCTGGTGGACTTGTCCTACAGTCTCCTGAATTTGTATAGATTATTTCTTATTTGCCTTCTTCTTCCCTGCTTTTCCTATTCTCATTTTGCTCTATACCTAATACTCACCTCAGACCCCCTTTGCTCTGGTGACCCATTTGGACCTGCCTTTGTGTTTTGAACTCAGCATTATCCCATGGACAATATTTTGCTGTTCAGCTTCTGGCTTTGAGCATTGAGGCCTCAGGTAAGAGCTACATTTAGCCCTTCCAGCTCTCCCAGTAGAGACTGAGAGTCAAGTGTTTTCCCAGTTTGCCCCACTGGGACCTCCATTCCTCCTGTTCTGCCTTTCTCCCTGCTTGCCGTCTCCTTCATCCCCTGCTTCTTTCCTTCCTTATTCCTTCCCTGCTTTCCTCTTTCCTCTCCACCTCCCTCATTCTGTCCCTCCTTCTTTTTGTTCCTTCCAAGAAAACTTGTTTAGGATATACTATGTCAGGCACTGTACTTGGCACTGGACGTAAAGTAAAGAAAGTTAGTACACTGCCTGCCCTCATGAAGCTTTTGGTTTTGTGAGTGTAAGGCAGTAATCACATAATCACACACATGCTTAGATAATTAAAATGATGCTAGTACAGTGAAGGAAAACAATACTCTGTAATCAGAGTGCAAAACATGGGATCTAACCTGGCCCAAGAAGTCAGAAAGACCCTTTCTTTGGAAGACTCGAGAGATGAGTATACATTAGCCAGGGAAAGGGGGAAGAAGAGTTTTTAGAAAAAGGGACTGTAGGCTCTGAAATGAGGAATTTGGCTCATTGCAGGAGTAGAGAGACCAGCACAACTTGAGGGAGGGGAGGAGTAGCTGTAGCACCAACTCTGAAAATAGTGGAAGAGCCAAATCATGCTCTCCTTCTAGGTCTTATTGGAAGTCACTGAAGAGTGACAGGGTCATATTCATGTTTTAAAACAATAATTGTTTTGCAGATGCATTGGAGGGGGCAAGAGTGGCTACCACCTTTGGTGGGAAGGAGTAGCTGTAGCACCAACTCTGAAAATAGTGGAAGAGCCAAATCATGCTCTCCTTCTAGGTCTTATTGGAAGTCACTGAAGAGTGACAGGGTCATATTCATGTTTTAAAACAATAATTGTTTTGCAGATGCATTGGAGGGGGCAAGAGTGGCTACCACCTTTGGTGGGATGGGTAACGTCCCTGTCTTGCTCAGTTCCTCACATCTAGGCAATGCAGCCTTGTAGGGCATGAGTGAGGAAGTCAGCCGTCAAATAGCACTGAGGTGAGCCCAGAGCTACTGATGTCCCAAAATCCCCAGACCTTGGCTTGATGTCCCTCTGTGGCTGCTGCTGCCAGCCTGAAAAATTCACAGGGACTCCAGGATGTTTTTCTCCTTACTTAAGTGAAGCTATATATGGAGGTGCTGTGCTCTGGTCTTCAAGAAAAATGGAATACATTTTGCTTCCAGTCTCACACCAGGCACGCAGGCAACTGCCGCTGTTATTTTCTTCAACTCCCTGCCCATCAGTATAGACAAATCAGCCTATACTATAATGAGGCAGGCTGAATGTGTATGTGTGTGCTTCTGGCCTATAGGGGACTAGTTCTCAGCATTAGGAAGTCATTTGATCCTGCACTGGGGCACAGCAAGGGAGTGGGTTTCCTAGGCCCCTGACCTTTGTAAAGAAAGGTGGTTAGTATTCCCAGACAGCTGAGGTTGTGGGATGACTACTACCATGACAAGTATGGAGAGGCAGTAGGCAGCTTGGTGGGCTAGACTATAGTTCAGCAGATCCAACTGCTCACTAGACCTCAAGCTTAACTTTGAAATAGTGGAGCTATTTCAAATCATAAAAGATTATGCTGTTAAAAGTGCTGTACTCAATATGGCAGCAAATTTGGAAAACTCAGCAGTGGCCACAGGACTGAAAAAGGTCAGTTTTCATTCCAGTCCCAAAGAAGGTCAATCCCAAAGAGTGTTCAACATACCGCTCAATTGCACTCATCTCACACGCTAGGAAAGTAATGCTCAAAATTCTCCAAGCTAGGCTTCAACGGTACATGAAGGGTGAACTTCCAGATGTTCAAGCTGAATTTGGAAAAGGCAGAGGAACCAGAGATTAAATTGCCAACATCCGTTGAATCATAGAAAAATCAAAAGAATTCCTGAAAAACATCTGCTTCTGTTTTATTGATTACACCAAAGCCTTTGACTGTGTAGATCACAACACACTGTGGAAAATTCTTAAAGAGATGGGAATACCAGACCACCTTATGCCTCCTGAGAAATCTGTATGCGGTCAAGAAGCAACAGTTAGAACTGGACATGGAACAACAGACTG
Source organism: Oreotragus oreotragus (assembly GCA_006410675.1). NCBI lineage: Eukaryota > Metazoa > Chordata > Mammalia > Artiodactyla > Bovidae > Oreotragus > Oreotragus oreotragus. The sequence goes on along the minus strand of SJYX01011986.1, from coordinate 135,776 downwards.
GTTCCAAATAGGAAAAGGAGTACGTCAAGGCTGTATATTGTCACCCTGCTTGTTTAACTTCTATGCAGAGTACATCATGAGAAATGCTGGACTGGAAGAAACACAAGCTGGAATTAGGATTGCCAGGAGAAATATCAATAATCTCAGATACGCAGGTGATACCACCCTTACGGCAGAAAGCGAAGGACTGAAGAGCCTTTTGATGAAAGTGAAAAGAGGAGAGTGAAAAAGTTGGCTTAAAGCTCAACATTCAGAAAACTAAGATCATGGCATTTGGTCCCATCACTTCATGGGAAATAGATGGGGAAATAAGGGAAACAGTGACAAACTTTATTTTGGGGGGCTCCAAAACCACTGCAGATGATGACTGTAGCCATGAAATTAAAAGACGCTTGCTCCTTGGAAGAAAAGCTATGACCAACCTAGACAGCATATTCAAAAGCAGAGATACTAGTATGCTGACCAAGGTCCATCTAGTGAAAGCTATGGTTTTTCCAGTAGTCATGTATGGATGTGAGAGTTGGACTGTGAAGAAAGCTGAGCACCAAAGAATTGATGCTTTTGAACTGTGGTGTTGGAGAAGACTCTTGAGAGTCCCTTGGACTGCAAGGAGATCCAACCAGTCAATCCTAAAGGAAATCAGTCCTGAATATTCATTGGAAGGACTGATGCTGAAGCTGAAACTCCAATACTTGGGCCATCTGATGCGAAGAACAAGCTCATTGGAAAAGACCGTGATGTTGGGAAAGACTGAAGGCAGGAGGAGAAGGGGATGACAGGGAATAAGATGGTTGGATGGCATCACTGATTGGATGGACGTGAGTTTGAGCAAGCTCCGGGAGTTGGTGATAGACAGGGAGGCCTGGCCTGCTACAGTCCATGAGGTCACAAAGAGTTGGACACAGCTGAACGACTAAATTGAAGTGAACTGTGCATAAGCCTCTTCTGTTCACTGATGGGCAAAAAGCCTTGGTAACCTGTGACTGCTGAGTCCACTTCTTACTGGGCTGCAAATGGGGGAGAATGCCAGGAGAGCAGTGTTGCCCCCACCTGCTTCTTCTGTCACAGCTACCCCCACCCCCAACCCAGAAGCATAAGACTTACCTATCATATTCTTTGCTTTGTCTAAGCTATCTGTCACCAACATTGCCTATGCCTCCACCTTCAGTTCCTTTGATAATACACTTAAACCTTGGCAGTTTATGCAGGCTAGTATGTGAAGCTACCCCAACACTGTGAGCACAAATGATTTATACAAGTGTTTGCTGCCCACAACCTAAGTTCCTTCCAAACAGGCATACTTGCTTCCTACATCAGAGACAGGATTCTCCACATATAGATGCTATGCTATCATGATCCCAGAAACTGTATTCTTGCTAAAGGAAAATCAGTGGGAGCTCTGCCTCTATCAAGATTAACTTCATCTCAGCCTAGTCACCATTCAACACTGACCTCCCAATCCCAACCTCCCAGGAACAACTCCAAAGAACTTGTGTTTTTGCAAAGCTAAAATTCTCGGAGCTTTTATAGTGTCAACTAAATTGGAAAGATCACTGAGTAGGAAAATAGCCTTACAGATGCTTTTCTTTGAGTCAAATATTCAAGGATAGCAGTAGACTTGAGGAACACTTTTGTTCATCTTCCATTGATTAACAGATAATTTTATTTATTCTCTTGGAGTACCCTACTCTGAATGGTTCCTTATTAAACTACCTCTCAGTTAACCCTCTCATTTCCCTCTGAGGGAAATGTATTTAAGAGTCTAAAGATATATCCCTTGGACTTGCTAAACTGCTCAGCCTTTAACGGTATGCTCCATGAGGTGTCAGCAGATCTAAAGTAGAAGATTCACACCCAGTATTGTCTTATATAATGATTATTTGTCATCTCTTCCTTGATAACCCTCAAAATTTGCTACTTTAAGAAAAGAAAAAGTGTGTCTGGTTTAAGCTTGGGTCTTCATACTCAGCTAAAGACTTCATTTACCTCTGCGCTTATCAAGACTTGAAAGTGGTGCTTCAACTGTGGTGGGGGTCATCTTGTTACCTGTGACCTCTGCTTGAGCTAACTTTCTCAAGAAGTTGATCCTCATTGGCAGAAATGACTGCATAGGAACCAGCCAGGCCTTTGAGACATGCAGCTTTATTCTTCAAGTGTTGGTGTTCCTAGACCTCCACAGCTTAGAACACTGGTTCTCAAACTTTATTGCACATCTGAATCACTTGGAGGGATTGTTAAAGCACAGTGCTGTGCCTCAGCCCCAGAGTTTCTGATTCAGTAGATTACAGGTAGGGTGCAAGAATTTTCATCTCTGACAAGGATCCAGGTGATGCTGAATCTGCTAGACTGGTACCGAGAACCTTTAATTAGTGCACTGGGTCAGAAACTTTAATACTCGTTGCTAGTAGAGGCTGCAGTGTGTCCAGCAGTCATCCTATTCCAACTCAAGCTCCAGTGTAGACAGTGGTTTCTTGCTTACACCCAGGGTCTGTCCTCAGGGAGCTTCCATTCAAGTGGAGGAAAACAGACAAATAGCATGTTAGTCAGGTAATGAGCAGATGAGACCCAGGGCTTGTGTAGAAGTGAGAGGAACAGGTGGATACTTGTTTTACCCCAGAGAGAGATGTTTCACAGTATGAATCCACCAATTCATAGTAACTCATTTTCAGTTCTGGTTCTAGTCCAAAGGACATCTTGGTGATCCTCTGGTATGACACTCCTAACTTCTTCCAGCCTCAGAACCTTTGCATTTGCTATTCTCCCGCATCCAAATGACAGCATGGTTTTCTCTCTTGTTTATTCAGACTTCTTCCTGGAATGTCATTTCAGCAAGATTCTCCCAGAATACCCTGCTTAAAATGGTAGCCTTGTTGCTCCTCTTCTTCGCCCTGCTCTACTGAATCACTACTTGACTAATTTTGTTCATTATCTGCTTTCCTCACTATTATGTAGGCTCCATAAGGACAAATGGGCTTTGTTTTTCCAATCCTGGATCCCTTTGAGTCTAGAACGGTGTCTAACATGCAATAGGTACTCGATATTTGTTGACTGAGCACATGAAACCTATAGTATGCTATTTCCTGTTCTCCAGGGCTAGAATCACACCCGGATAACTGACATACCTACTTCTCATTCCTAGATGTCCTGGTATACTGTCACTAGCTATCTTCTCATCACAGTGGTCTAAATATAGATATGTATCCTTTCCATAGTCATGACACCATCCTAGTGGAAGTGAATGGACTCAGCAGTATGCCATACAACATCCTCTTTATTGTCTTTAATCTATACCGGCCTTTAGTAATCAGTGTCCAAGCGATCTGTCCTCAAGAGCTGCTCAACTTCCTCGCAGTACTGTCTAATTTTATCCCAGTTTGAGGGGTCCTCTCCAAAGCTGTCTATCTCTTCATTTCCTACCATTACTTAACAGGGTTAATGCATAAAGCATATGAACCAAGGTACTTTAGAATACCTCAGCTGGTTTACTTAAGTGCTCTTGCTGTCTAGGTACTATAGAGTTCTCTTTAAGCATCTTATACTTCTTTTCCCTAGAATGCCTTCTTTTATAATAATTATGACTTTTTGCCCCTACTGTTTGCCTGGACTTCATGCCAACACCCCAATAGCTGTCTGATACCCAGAGAGCTCTGAGAAGTCTAAGAGGACCTTCTGGATGCCTCCCTGTACTTTGAGGATCTGTGTAAAGAATATGTTTTTCATTGCTTAATACCAGGATATGACATATAAGGGGAGCTCTCACATAAGATAGCTCTCTTTTGTGCACATTGGCTTTACCNGTCTAAGAGGACCTTCTGGATGCCTCCCTGTACTTTGAGGATCTGTGTAAAGAATATGTTTTTCATTGCTTAATACCAGGATATGACATATAAGGGGAGCTCTCACATAAGATAGCTCTCTTTTGTGCACATTGGCTTTACCCGATGTGCTGAAAACAAGAAGACCACCACTAGATAGGACACAGTATAAGAAACAGTAGCTTTTAACCACGTGGCCTTCTACGTCCGAATGACCTTCTTCTCATGGGTTTACCTCTTATTTTCCCCTTACTCTGTGCCAAGTTCTCTGAAGCCTGAATTCTAGCTACCAATCCGAACCACTGAAAAAAGATGATTATATTTTGGAAAAAATTCTACACTTCCAGCAGAACCCTAACTAATTCCTATCCTTAGGTCATTAGAATGGACATAACCCCTCACCCTTCACCCCTGGGGAAGTCTGTTTGAGAACCCCAGGTTCTTTTTGAGTGCAAATCAGGAAATTTCAGTGTTCTCTGGAAGAGGGATCCACAGTGTCCTTTCCAGCCCCCTTAAACTATACCAGCAATGAAAACAATCTTATGATGAAAGCAAATTCAGCTACTGGCTTGGTTTAGCCGCTTTGAAATGTGTTTTGGCACCAGCTCTTGTTTGACTGCCTAACATGCTGCTTTGTTTTATGACTCCTGGTCCTTACCTCTGCTAAGCTGTGCACTTTATTCCTTACTCTTTCCTTCGGCACCCTAAGGTATGACAATGTTTAGACCCCTTTCTCAAAGTCTTCTTCCTCAGCTACCATATTGTGTTTACCCATAAGCTCCATACACCAGCACCCTGCCCAGAAGGATGCTTCTCAGCCTCCCCATTAGAGGCCTGAGGATTAGGTATAAGATATATAAGTATTTTCAAGAATTTCCCAGATCTCAAAATTCTCTTCTGTCATCAGTCTACCATCAAATTATACGTCCAAATTTTCAATCATTAGTCACCCAAAGCTCACTAACATGCCCCTTCCAAGTTGTTAAGGTTCCTGAGAAACTATATTTGAAATTTAAAAGTTGTTTGATAAACAGAAAATTATGAAAAAATAAAATTTGTGGTCTTGGAGTTTAAGATTAAGGGAAATCCATTTATAAGGAGCTATCATGGTTTTATCATATCATCCATCTCTCTAATGCTAGAATATATTTCCTCTGGTGTTCTTCTCTCAAACAGTACTAAATAAATACTACTAGAGTCTTACTATCCAGGCCTCATTTTTTTAATTCCATGTGCCCTCAATTAATATATTTTTGTCATAAAAATTTGATATATTACAATTTGTGATTGAATTATTGATTTCTCAATTATCTCCCAGGTCCAATGAAATATAAACTTCTTTTGAACCTTTGATAGTCCCTCTAAATGATAAGCCTCATGAGAGCTCAGTACCTGGCACAATGACTGGCACATAATGAGTTCTCAATAAATATTTGTTCAATATATGAATAAATTAATAACAAATTGTGGTTTCTCAAAATTCTTATCAGGAAGACATTTATAGCCATTTCTTAATATGATGTATTTCTTCCATTAGCTACTCTCTATATTGTGTTGGCTTTTTACTAATTTAGCTCTCAGAAAGTAACATCTTCAGTTTTAGAGATTGCACTAGGATGACAATAGGCAAGGTCTAGTACTTCTGAGAAAATTCTTTTCTGTGACTGCCACCTGCAGCTGACCTGAAGTTTCCCTAGGTGCCTTCTAGTTTGATGTTTCTTTCAGTGGTCCTCATGGGGGTGATTGCTCCCTGGACAGAAAAAGGGATCTAAAGGACCAAGTATCTGGGGACAAGACTGGAGTAAATGACATTTCCTTGTCTTCACCTAAGTAAGGTAGACTCAGTAATGCAGTAATTCATTAAGAACTCCTACATTAAGATGTAGAAGTTAGTAGTGGGTAGAAAGGGGGAGGGGTGGATTGACTTAAATTTCAGCCTTTATATTCCCTTTTGGAATTAAAAAGCCCAGAATGTATGGACAGCTCTTCCAGCTTCTCCTTTTTCAAATTTTAAATGCAGATTTATCAAGATATAAATCACATATCATAAAATTTATCCATTTAAAACGTATAATTTGGATTTCTATCTACCAGTTCCCCATTCCAGTTCCCCAGCTCCAGTTCAAGGAGCTTGAAAGTCACACTCCATGCTAACAACAAGTAATAGTAAAAAAAAGACTGAAAAGCCAGTAACTCTTCTTGAATCCATAACAGCGGGGAGGACACGGGGCAAACTGCTAACTCTAAAATTGGAGAGACAAGCAAGTGAATCCAGTTCATCACAGCTTACTGGAGCAGAGACCCAGGGGTGGAACCCTTGGGAAACACTGAAGGGGTAGGAAAAGCTGAACTGTAATTGACAAATGGCTGGAGACTCAGTGCAGACAACTCTGGGAGTTAAAAACTATAGGAGGATCCAGTCAAAGGGGGGCCCTCACAATATTGTGAGATTTACTCCCAGAAGTTTGACCAGATTTGCACAGTAAGTATCAGAGAAAAATCTGGTTGGGCTTCCAGCAGGGGGAAGAGAAGAGGAACCATTCTGAACTAAACCAGAGTGTTACTGAGTTTTAGCTTGTATTTCTCACCTCAAAACAAGCCAGTAAATCGAGAGGCGAGTTGATGTGGCAAGGAGTAACAGCTTTGTTTGGAAAGCCAGAAGACTGAGAAGATGGTGAATCAGTGTCCCCAAGAAAACATCTTCCCTTAGTTAGAATTCTGGCTTCTTTTTATAGTAAAAGGGGGGTAAATTCCGGTTTCCTACATATGTTAATTTCTTCCTTGCTGTAACCATTCCCAGGTGGGCCTGGTCAGGAGGTTTCATGTGAGCTAAACAAAAGTATATTGGTGTAACATTTATTACGTGGGAGACAGAGTATTCAGAGATGGGCCATTATGTATAATTTCAGCCTATAGACAACATCCCTTTAGTGAGTAACTTGTAGCAAAAGCAACAGAATACAAAAGTTGAAAGTAAAAGAAACATCTAATATGGAGTCAGATTTGTTCTTCCCTGTTAACAAGGCCTGCCTTCAGGAGAAACTGGTTAACCAAAGCCTAACTTAGTAGAGTAAGTTATCAGAGTCTAACTGATCCGAGGAAGGGTAATACTGAACTCCAGCCCACTCTAGCTGTCCTATTCCATTTAAGGGGGGCAGGGAGAAAAAAAAATCCGAGAAACACTTGTGAAATTCGTCCGGAGGCATAGGCACAGTAAAAGGCTGAAATCTAATCATAGGACTATAGAATGCTTTCCCTCCTCAACACCTCACCACTACATTATTAAGGCCTATTTACAGCACTTTCTTTTTCTCAGTATGTCATGTCTGGCTACCAAGAAAAAGATTATAAGGCATATAAAAAGGAAAAAAACAGTGTGAAGAGACAGAGCAAACATCAGCACCAAACACGGCAGGGATGTAGAATTATCAGACCAGGAATTTTAAACACCCATGATTAATGTGCCTTAAAATATCAGTAGATGGCAAGTAGGAACAGACAAGCAATATAAGCAGAGAGATGGAAATCTTAAGAAAGAGACAAAAATGCTAGAAATGAAAACCCCTGTAACAGAAATGGAAAATGCCTTTGATGGACTTCTTAGTAGACTGGGCATGGCTAAAGGAAGATCTCTGGGCCAGAGGATATATCAATATAATCTTCAAAAATTGAAAAAGAAAGCAAGACTGGAAAAAAAACAACAGAATATTGAAGGACTGTGGTACAACTACAACAGATGTAACATACGCATAATGGGAATACCAAAAGAAAAGGAAGGAAGAGGAGAATTGTTTGAAACATCAAAGACTGAGGATTTTCCCAAACGAATGTCAGACATCAAATCACATATCTGGGAAGCTCACAGAACACCAAACAAGCTAAAGGCCAAACAAAAACACCCCTATGCCTAAGCATATCATTTTCAGTTACGGAAAATTGAAGATAAAATTTCTGAAAGGGGGAAGAAACACCTTACTTACAGAAGAACAAAGATAAGAATTATATCTGACTTCTCTACAGAGACCATACAAGTAAGAGAGTGGCACGCATGCTCAGCCACTTCAGTCATGTCCGACTCCTTGCAACACCGTGGGCTGTAGCCCGCCAGGCTCCTCTGTCCATGGATTCTCCAGGCAAGAATACTGGAGTGGGTTGCCATGCCCTCCTTCAGGGAATCTTCCTAACCCAGGGATTGAATCTGTGTCTTTTATGTCTCCTGCATTGGCACGTGGGGAAGGCAATGGCACCCCACCCCAGTACTCTTGCCTGGAAAATCCAATGGACAGAGTAGCCTGGTGGGCTGCAGTCCATGGGGTCGCTAATAGTC
>SJYX01011986.1:105693-126104 GCA_006410675.1 Oreotragus oreotragus | reverse complement strand
CCACACCAATCTACAATTCTGTACCCTGTGAAATTATCCTTCAAAAGTTAAGGATATATATGAGAGGCAGCAAAAGAGACACATGTGAAGAACAGACTTTTGGACTCTGTGGGAGAAGGCAAGGGTGGGATGATTTGAGAGAATAGCATTGAAACATGTATATTACCATATGTGAAATAGATCACCAGTCCAGGTTTGATGCATGAGACAGGGTGCTCAGGGCTGGTGCACTGGGATGACCCTGAGGGATGGGATGGGGAGGGAGGTGGGAGAGGGGTTCAGGATGGGGAACACATATACACCCGTGGCTGATTCATGTCAATGTATGGCAGAAACCACTGCAATATTGTAATTAGCCACCAATTAAATTAATTTTTAAAAGTAAAGGAGAAATAAAGATTTTAAGGGGATGAGATAATTGGATGGCATCACCAACTCAACGGACATGAGTTTGAGCAAGCCCTGGGAGATGGAGAAGGACAGAGAAGCCTGGTGTGCTGCAGTCCATGAGGTTGCAGAGTCAGACATGACAGGTATGACAGAGTGACCGAACAACAGCAGCAGGAGGACCAAATTGAGGGGATTTTTTTGCCAGTAGACCTGCCCTGCCGGAAATGTTAAAAGCAGTTCTTCAGAGAGAAGAAAGACAATATAGGTCAGAAACTCAGATCTGTTTAAAGAAAGAAGAGCATCAAAGAAGGAATAAGTGAAGATAGAACAGAACCTTTCATTTTTCTTAATGGATCTAACAGCAATTTGTTCAAGATAATAGCCACAGTCTATTCACTTATGTACACTTATGTGTTTATCATGGGCTTCCCAGGTGGCGCTAGTGGTAAAGAACCTGTCTGCCAATGCAGGAGACATAAGGGATGGGGGTTCAGTCCCTGGGTTGGGAAGATCTCCTGGAGAAGGGCATGGCAACCCACTCCAGTACTCTTGCCTGGGGAATCCCATGGATAGAGGAGCCTGGCAGGCTACAGTCCATGAGGTTGCAAAGAGTTGGACATAACTGAAGTGACTTAGCATGCATGCACGCACCCATGTGCTTATCATATATATGCTTATTTATGTTTATATATAAGTGAAATGACAGAAGTGATACAAGGGATGGAGGAAGGAATTAGGCTTATTTTGTTGTTATAGGTATTCATATGACCTGTGAAATGACATAGTGTTATTTGAAAGTGGACTAGAATTAGTTGCAAATGTATGTTGCAAACTCTAGGCCAACCACTAAAAAAAAAAGTAAAAAGGTATTACTGCTATGCTAAGAAAGGAGGGAAAAATAGAGTCACATAAAATACTCAGTTAAAACCACAAAAGGCAGAAAAAGAGTGGAAGACAAAATAGAAACAAAAAACAAGGACAACAAATAGAAAATTGTAATGAATATGGTATATATTAATCCAGTACTCATTTTGAATGTCAGTGGTCTAAATGTACCATTGAAAGACATATTGTCAAAAGTTGATCTGAAAACGTGACCCAATTCTGTGCTGTCCACAAAAAACCCACTTTAAATATAAAGCTATTTATAGATAAAAGTAAATGGATGAGAAGAATATCCCATGCTAGCACTAATCAAAAGAAAGCAGGGGTGGTTGTACTAATTTTATACATGGCAGAGTTCAAAGAAAAGTTAACAGGGATGAAGATGGGCATTACCTAATGGTAAAGGGGTCAATTCTCCAAGAAGATACAATTCTTAATGTGTATGTGTCTTACAACACAACATCAAACTATGTGAGGCAAAGACTGATAGAACTAAAAGGAGAAATAGATGAATTAACTATCACAATTGGAGACTTCAACATCTTTCTCGCAGAAGTGGACAGATAAAGCATACAGAAAATACGGACATCAGTGATCTCAACGCCATCAGTGAACTGAATAATACTGATTTCACCAATTCGTCCAACAATAGCTAAATATACATTTTTCTCAAGGTGACTTGATTCACCCATGCATTCATTCATACATACATGATAACATATTCGTCATGACATACCACATTCTGGGCTATAAAAAACATCTTAACTAATTTAAAAGAAGAGAAATTATATAATTGCTGCTCTCAGATCACAGTGGAATTAAACTAGAAATCAGTAACAGAAAGATAACTGGAAAATGCCCCAATACTTAGAGGTTAAACAACACAAATCTAAGTAACAATTTAGTCAAAGAAGAAATCCCAAGATAAATTTAAATATATTTTAAACTAAATAAAATTAAAAGCACAATTTATTAAAATTTGTCAGATGCAGAGAAAGCAGTACTTAGAAGGAAATGTATAACGTTGAGTGGATATATCAGAAAAGCAGGTGATCTAAATCTTTTATAGTTTCCTAAGTTTCCATCTTAGGAAACTAGGAGAAGAACAAATTAAATCCAAAGTGCTCAGACACACAAAAAAAAAAAAAAAAAATTAGAACAGAAATCAGTAAAATTGAAGACAAAAAAATCAATAGAGAAAATTAATATAATTAAAAGCTAGTTTTTTAAAAAGGTGAATAAAGTTAATAAATCTCTGGATAGGTTAACTAAGAAAAAAAAGAGAGAACACAAATTACTAATGCCCAAAATGAAAGAGGGGACATTGCTACAGATCCCGTGAAAATTAAAAGGATGATAAAGGAATACTGCGAACAACTCTGTGCCGACAAATTTGGTAACCTAGGTCAAATGGACCAATCCCTTTTGAAAGATACAATCTGCCAACATTCACACGAGAAATAGATGATCTGAATAGGTTTGTGTTAAAGAAATGGAATTAATAATTAATAACCTTCCAAAAAAGAAAGGGTCTTTTCATGCACTTACCGGTTATTTTCTTTAGATATATGTCTTTTCAAATGCTTGCCCACTTTTCTTTGTTACTATCACAACTTTATTTGATATTTCATTAACAATATATTTTTTGAATTTAATAGACTTTGTTAGAGAACTTTTCAGTTCAGTTCAGTCGCTCAGTCGTGTCCGACTCTTTGCGACCCCATGAATCGCAACACGCCAGGCCTCCCTGTCCATCACCAACTCCCAGAGTTCACTCAGACTCACGTCCATCGAGTCCGTGATGCCATCCAGCCATCTCATCCTCGGTTGTCCCCTTCTCCTCCTGCCCCCAATCCCTCCCAGCACCAGAGTCTTTTCCAGTGAGTCAACTCTTTGCATGAGGTGGCCAAAGTACTGGAGTTTTAGACTTACAGAAAATCGAGCAGATTGCAGTTTCCATATATCCTGGCTGTTTTCTGCTGAGTTTCCACTATTATTAACATCCTGCATTGGTGTGGTACATTTGTTACAATAGATGAACCAGTATTGATACATTATTATTGACTAAGGTCCATACTTGACATTAGGTTTTACACTTTGTGTTTTATGATTCTATAACTTTTGACAAATGCATAATGTCATGTATCCTCCATTATCGCATCATACATGCTGAGTTTCCACTATTATTAACATCCTGCATTGGTGTGGTACATTTGTTACAATAGATGAACCAGTATTGATACATTATTATTGACTAAGGTCCATACTTGACATTAGGTTTTACACTTTGTGTTTTATGATTCTATAACTTTTGACAAATGCATAATGTCATGTATCCTCCATTATCGCATCATACAGAATAGTTTCACTGCCATAAAAATCCCTTGTGTTTCGCCTATCAACTGCTCCATCTGTACTCTGAACCCTTGGCAACCACTGATCTTTTCGCTGTCTTTATAGTTTCACCTTTTCCAGAATGTCATATAGTTGGAATCACACAGTATGTAGTATTTTCAGACTAGTTTCTTTCACTAAGCAGGATGTTTTAAGATTCCTCCATGTTCTTTTTCTTGGCTTTGTAGGTCATTTTGTTTTATTGCAATATCCAGTGGATGTACCACAGTTTGTTTATCCATTCACCTTTGGAGGGACATTTTGGTTGCTTCCAGTTCCTGGAAATTTTGAACAAAGTTGCTATTAAACATTTATATGTGGGGTTTTGTATAGGTATAGTTTTCAACTCACTTAGATAAATATCTCAGAATATGATTGCTGGATCATATGGTAATGCTATATTTAGCTTTGTAAGAAACTGCCAAAGTATCTTTAAAAAAAGTGACCAAACCATTTTACATTTTTATCAACAAAGAGTTCTTGTTGCTTCACATTCTTGTCAGTATCTGGTACTGTCAAGTTTTCATTCTAACAGATGGTAGTGGTTTCTCTGTTTTAATTTGCAGTGCCTACTCATTATCAGAGAAATGCAAATCAAGACCACAATGAGATACCACTTCACACCAGTCAGAATGGCTGAGGCTTTCAGGAGGAGACGGACAAAGGGGCACCAGTCAGCTGCGGCTCTGGGTGGATTCCAATGCTGAGGCCCCTTAGACTAGGAGGAAATGAGGAAACGAAGTGAGGGAAATGAGGAAATAAGGTTAGGCACTCAGGGTTGGCGTGGGGGTTGGGGAGGGACAAGCGGGCTTGGGGCCTGAGAGAGTGGGTGGTAGAGATGGGTCTTTGGGGCGGGGGAGCTGGGGCCTGGCCCTCCCCGCTGCTGCCCCCCCACAGGCCATGGATAGGCTGTGGGAAGAGGGGCGGTTCTGGGATATGCGGCCCCCACCCTGGCTAGAGGAACCAGAAACTTCCAGAAGACACATCCTCATACTCCCCTTCTTGCTGATCTGAGTCCCAGGCAGCCCAGCCTGTCAGTACAGAGACCTCGGAGAGCGTCCAAGACTTCTAGAGACTTTCTGAGACCCCCGTGTGTGCATGCTCAGTTGCTGTCCGACTGTTTGCAACCCCACAGACCGTAGCCCACCGGGCTCATCTGTCTATGGGATTTCCCGGGCAAGAATACTGGAGTGGGTTGTTACTTCCTCCTCCCAGGCATCTTCCCGACCCAGGGATCGAACCAGAGTCTCCTGCAGCTCCTGTTTCGGCAGGGGGATTCTCTACCACTGAGCCACCTGGGAAGCCCCTCAGAAACTCCCAGATACCCACAAAAATTCAGACATCCCAAAGACCCCAGAGATACCTAGAAAGATTCAGAGGTCTCCCCCAAAGACAAAAACAGAGATGCAGGGGGTTGTCTGGGGTAACCCAGCCTTGGGGTCACCAACTCGTGGTCCCTCGATTTGGTTACATGCACCCGACACCTTCTGATCTCCCTGTACCCACCCTGTGCTAGGTGTGGCCTCGGCTTGCTCCCAGAGGTCCCTAGTCTGGAGAGCCGGAATGGGGCCAAGGGCTTCCCCTCCCCCACATCCAGCTCCAGCCCTGTCCCAGGGCACTCACTCATCCAGAGCCAGCCCCTCTCCACCTCCAGCTCCCCAGGCCAGGCCCCCACCTATCCGGCCCCAGCCCCTTCCTGCCACCTCCTTTCCTCCTGTGACAGCCTTTGTAGCTAAGCTTTTAAATTTTATTTATTTGTTTCTGGCTGCTGGGGCTCTTGGTTGCCGCCTCTCCAGCTGCAGTGCTTGGGCTTCTCGGCGCGGTGACCTGCCGTAGGCTTAGTTGCCCCTCCGCACGTGGAGGCTTCCTGGACCAGGGGTCAAACCTGTCTTCGGCAGTGGCAGGCAGATTCTTAACCGTTGGACCACCGGGGAAGTCCCCTGTGACGGCCTTTGAACCACCAACCTCCCTATCCCCTGGCCTTGGTCTAGCTATTCTCAGGGTCCAGTTTCACCCCAGGGAGGGTGGAGGGCAGGGTGCTAGGCAGCCAGGGCACAGTGGAAGCTGTTTACAAGCCCTGGGGATCTTGAGGTATCAGAGGGGCTATGGAGTTGGCAGGTCGGGACCAGAGGCAGGTACGAAGCCCGAGTGCTGGGCTAAGATGGCCAAGCCAACTTAGGCACAAACCTGGAGGGTGAGCAAGCTCAAGCAACTGCGGATCTCTGTGCATTAATTCAGCAAACAGTGACAGGTTCGTTCAGCCACTTCATTGCTGTGTGTCCTGGGGCCAGTACCTTAAACTGCCTGTGCCTCTGTTTCCTCCTTTGTGGAACAGCTACAGGAAAGGACTGGGAGACAGAGGTGGGCGTGAGCACGTGACGGGTACCGGGGGCGGTACACCAGCTGAGGGTCCCAAGGGTGGGGGAGAGGTAAACGGTCCATCAGACACAAAAATCGAATTCAGAAGGCCAAGCTTGATTTTCAAGGAAATGGAAAGGCCTTGTTTGAGGTCACACGGCTTCGCTGGTGATAGTAAAAATTTAGAAGCCACAGAATGCCGCTGGGAGAGGGGGTGGCAAACAAAACGTGGTACCAGGGCAGCTGCGGTCAGCAACCGCGCTCCACCTGCCAGAGGGGCACTTCTTTGCTGAGGTCGCTCTGGTCACAGAGGACCACGCCGATGGCCCAGATTGCTCTCCTGGGAGCAACCCTGACCACAGACCGAAGGAGAGTTGATTAGAAACGCCTCAGCCCCCTCCTTCCTCGGGTAGGAAGTTTCTGAGGCGCGGGCTCCCCAGGGCCTCCTGGGAACGGGGGCCCCGTGGAGCCAGTTCATTGGCGCCCCCTGCAGGCCACCGTCTCTCTTTTCACCTGGACCAGGATTTCTTTCCAAATAAATGAAAGTGAAGTCGCTCAGTCGTGTCCGACTCTTTGCGACCCCGTGGACTGTAGCCCACCAGGTTCCTCCGTCCACGAGATTCTCCAGGCAAGAATACTGGAGTGGGTTGCCATTTCCTTCTCCAGGGGTCTTCCTGACCCAGGGATCGAACCCAGTCCTCCTGCGTTGCAGGCAGATGCTTTAACCTCTGAGCCACCTGGGAAGCCCAAATTCCAAATAATTCCTCTGCTTAATTCCGATCTTTGGCCTACTCCTGCTGTTGTTGCTGCTGCTGCTAAGTCGCTTCAGTTGTGTCGGACTCTGTGAGACCCCAGAGACGGCAGCCCACCAGGCCCCTCTGTCCATGGGATTTTCCAGGCAAGAACACTGCAGTGGGGTGCCATTTCCTTCTCCAATGCATGAAAGTGAAAAGTGAAAGTGAAGTCGCTCAGTCGTGTCCGACTCTTTGCGACCCCATGAATCGCAGCACGCCAGGCCTCCCTCTCCATCACCAACTTCCGGAGTTCACTCAGACTCCTGTCCATCGAGTCAGTGATGCCATCCAGCCATCTCATTTTCTGTTGTCCCCTTCTCCTCCTGCCCTCAATCCCTCCCAGCATCAGAGTCTTTTCCAATGAGTCAACTCTTCGCATGAGGTGGCCAAAGTACTGGAGTTTCAGCTTTAGCATCATTCCTTCCAAAGAAATCCCAGGGTTGATCTCCTTCAGAATGGACTGGTTGGATCTCCTTGCAGTCCAAGGGACTCTCAAGAGTCTTCTCCAACACCACAGTTCAAAAGCATCAATTCTTCGGCGCTCAGCTTTCTTCACAGTCCAACTCTCACATCCATACATGACCACAGGAAAAACCATAGCCTTGACTAGACGGACCTTAGTCGGCAAAGTAATGTCTCTGCTTTTGAATATACTATCTAGGTTGGTCATAACTTTTCTTCCAAGGAGTAAGCGTCTTTTAATTTCATGGCTGCAGTCACCATCTGCAGTGATTTTGGAGCCCCAAAAAATAAAGTCTGACACTGTTTCCACTGTTTCCCCATCTATTTCCCATGAAGTGATGGGACCGGATGCCATGATCTTCGTTTTCTGAATGTTGAGCTTTAAGCCAACTTTTTCACTCTCCTCTTTCACTTTCATCAAGAGGCTTTTTAGTTCCTCTTCACTTTCTGCCATAAGGGTGGTGTCATCTGCATATCTGAGGTTATTGATATTTCTCCCGGCAATCTTGATTCCAGCTTGTGTTTCTTCCAGTCCAGCGTTTCTCATGATGTACTCTGCATATAAGTTAAATAAGCAGGGTGACAATATACAGCCTTGACGTACTCCTTTTCCTATTTGGAACCAGTCTGTTGTTCCATGTCCAGTTCTAACTGTTGCTTCCTGACCTGCATACAGATTTCTCAAGAGGCAGGTCAGGTGGTCTGGTATTCCCATCTCTTTCAGAATTTCCCACAGTTTATTGTGCAAAGGAGAAAAGGAAAGATATAAGCATCTGAATGCAGAGGTCCAAAGAATAGCAAGAAGAGATAAGAAAGCCTTCCTCAGCGATCAATGCAAAGAAATAGAGGAAAACAACAGAATGGGAAAGACTAGAGATCTCTTCAAGAAAATTAGAGATACTAAGGGAACATTTCATGCAAAGATGGGCTTGATACAGGACAGAAATGGTATGGACCTAACAGAAGCATAAGATATTAAGAAGAGGTGGCAAGAATACACAGAAGAACTGTACAAAAAAGATCTTCACGACTGAGGTAATCACGATGGTGTGATCACTCAGCTAGAGCCAGACATCTTCGAATGTGAAGTCAAGTGGGCCTTAGAAAGCATCACTAAGAACAAAGCTAGTGGAGGTGATGGAATTCCCGTTGAGCTGTTTCAAATCCTGAAAGATGATGCTGTGAAAGTGCAGCACTCAATATGCCAGCAAATTTGGAAAACTCAGCAGTGGCCACCGGACTGGAAAAGGTCAGTTTTCATTCCAATCCCAAAGAAAGGCAATGCCAAAGAATGCTCAAACTACTGCACAATTGCACTCATCTCACACACTAGTAAAGTAATGCTCAAAATTCTCCAAGCCAGGCTTCAGCAATACGTGAACCATAAACTTCCAGATGTTCAAGCTAGTTGTAGAAAAGGCAGAGGAACCAGAGATCGAATTGCCAACATCCGCTGGATCATCAAAAAAGCAAGAGAGTTCCAGAAAAACATCTATTTCTGCTTTATTGACTATGCCAAAGCCTTTGGCCTATTCTTAAGGGACCCCAAATTAAGATAGGTGGACGACTGGGACTTCCCTGCTGGTCCAGTAACTACAGCTTCTCGATTCCAATGCAGGAGGTCCAAGGTTCAGTCCCTGGTCAGGGAACCACGTGCTGCAACAAAGACCCAACTGCAGTCAAATAAATACTTAAAAATTGAAAAAAGAAAAAATAGGTGGAGGACTATGAAGGAATACTATAAGCAGTAGTATTTGTAAAACATTCTAAGAATGATAAATTGCAGCAGCCAAGCACTGGCTATTTAAGCACCATTAAGTGATGTCATCTTCACATGATCTCCTTGAGGCAGGAAACATCATTATCCTCCTCCCCTCCCATTTTACAGATGGGGAAACTGAGCCACAGTGTGTTGAGTAGCTTGCCCAAAGCTCTACAGCAACTGAGAATAAGCCCCCACATTGTGTGGTTGACCATTAGCCGGCACTGTGCTCAGACAATTTCATTTGTCTGGATCTACCTGGAAGAGTGTGCAGAGCCACTGAATGGCACAGGATGGTAATCTGTTGCTCCTGGATGTGCGGGTTTAGACTTGACTTCGTGGTAGTGACTGCCTGCAAGGGAGGGGGAGGCGTGGAGGCGGGTTAAGAAGGTTATTTAGCTTTATCTGCTAGGTTTTATCTGTTTCTTACAGTTGAGTAAGATTTCTTCGTTTGTTCCAAAAATATTACTGAGCGTCCACTGGATGCAGCAAAACTTCCGCCCTTGGAAAGCTGACATTCAGGGGTGGCAGGGGGAGACGCGATGAAATTAGTAAATTAGTAAATTTCAAAGAGGTTAGGAAACAGTAGTCCTGGAGAGCAAAAGTCAAGCAGAATTTGAGAGATTCAGAGAGGGAGGTTTGCAGTTTTGAAGAGAGTTAATCAAAGGCCTCTCGATAAAAAAACAAACAAACAAAAGATGCTCAGCTAAGAGCTCAAAATGGGAACGTTTTTTTGAAGGGATGGGAGAACTGAGTTGATTTTTTTCTTCATTTGTGCCATGAACTAATTTGGCACATAAATACGTAAATATATATTTGGAAACCTACTTGGATGCATGGGCTAGATCAAGAGAGGTGGACTAGGTTACAAGCCTGAAACTTGGGGTCTCAAGAGCCACGCCAAAGGGGCACTAAGGCGGGGCCTGCGAGGTCCCGCAAATCGAACTTGCGAGTCTCTGCTGCCCCCGTGTGGTTACGCTCAGGATTGCAATCTGGGTGGCCTTGACAGAGGCAAAAAATTGGTCCCACCCACCTTTTTTTTTCCCCCCTTTAAAAAATGTATTTGTTTTTGGCTTTGCGGGGTCTTCCTTGCTGCACCTAGTTGCTGGGCGCGGGAGTTACTCTTCCTTGTGGTGCACGGGTTTCTCTTGTTGCAGAGCACAGACTCCAGGAACATGGGTTTCAGTAGTAGCAGCATGTGGACCCTGGGGGAGGGGGGGCTTCAGTAATTACAGCACAGAGGCTTATTAAGTTGTGGCTCCTGGGCTCTAGAGTGGTTATGGCCCATGGGCTTTAGTTGCTTGAGACATGCAGACTCTTCCCAGATCAGGGATCCCCAGTGTCCCCTGCACGGGCTGGCGGGTTCTTATCCACTGTACTACTAGGGAAGTCCTGGTCCCTCTCACTCTGATCCCCAGACTCCAACTCGACCAAAACGAGAAGGGTGGGGCGAAGTCAAGATGGTCTGGGTCGCCCTCAAGTGACCATCTGTGTTGCCCCCCACTCCCAGCACAGGAGACACTGGTAATTTTTAACTCACTGGTTCAGCAACAGGTATTTATCAAACGCCTCCTGTATGTCAAGACTTGTTCTAAGTGCTAGGGACACAGCACTGAACAAAATCATCGACGAGGAGAGGCTGGCTAGGGGAAGGGCTGGGCAGGGTGTGGGAGGTTGAGAGGGGGGGAAACAAATCCTGCTGAGGCTTTCGGGGTGGGAAAATGAGCTGCATGCCTGCAACAGTAGTATGAAGTAACCAGGTTCTGGTGCTTAGCAAGCATCTACTCCTCAGTGCTGTTATTCAGCAGAGAAAAGTGAAAATGAAAGTCACTCAGTCGTGTCCGACTCTTTGCCACCCCACGGACTATACAGTCTCCAGGCCAGAGCACTGGAGTTCCCTTCTCCAGGGGATCTTCCCAACCCAGGGATTGAACCCAGGTTTCCGCATTGCAGGCAGATTCTCTACCAGCTGAGCCACGAGGAAAGCCCCTCCAAGGGGAAGAAAAGCCTCTCTAGTGTATCAGCCCTGTGCACTGAACCTGAGTCTTCGGCAGGGTCCTTCCTGTCTAGAGCCCAGCATCCCCAGCATTTCCCCTGTACTGCCTGGGAATCTTGGGCCTTTGGGTTGCCATGGAAACGCCTCCACCACCGGAAAAGAGGGGAAGCTTCAAAGAGGAGGTGACGGAGGGGCATTGCCAGGGGACGCCAAAGTGGGACCCAGTGCCTCCACTCTCCACTGTGTGTCCCAGGCAAGCTGCTTCCTGGCTCTGAGCTTCAGTTTTACCTGCAGAACTTTTTCTGCAGCTCCTATAGGTTTCTCCCTCCCCCATTCCTCCCTTCCTTGCTCTTGGAATCTCCACAAAATGCCTCCAATTTCCCAGAGTGTTCTAGATCCGGACGGGGAGCTGAGGGCGCTCCAGTGAGTGAGGTGCTGCCTCTGGGCATTCCATGTATCTCCCTATGCTTTTCTGAGCCTCAGTCTTCCCATTCTGTAACATGGGGAGGGAAAACAATAGGCTGCCTCTCTCCTGAGGCTGCTGGGAGGATTTACGGGATTATCAGAGCTGGGTGCACCAATTCCTACTGATTAGTCTGACTCTGGAAAGGGCAGGGGGGAGAGGCGGGGTCTTGATTTGTGGGTTGCGGAGCCAAGGAAAGCGCTGGAAGCAGGGCAGTCTGTGTACTGGCTCAGATTAAGCTTTGTGGAGGATGAACAGGGGGTGGTGGGGGAGGGGCAGGCTCTAGGTCAGACTGAGGTGCGTCCACTCAGTCCCCCAATGTCCCTCCTCTAGCCTGGAGTTTCTCAAGACACCGAGAGCCTGGGGGCTGAGCTTCAGTCGGCTCCATCGGGCCCGGCACCGCCAGGTTTCCAACCCCAGGTGGAGACCCTCCATCCGGGGATTTCCGCCTCCAGGTGATCGATTTGGGGTATAACCCGAGACTACAAGGGCTTGCTGGCTCTGCAGAGTTCAACCTGTCTCAGCGACCCTCCCTTCGCAGCTCCCTCCTCCCTCCCCCGTGGTCACTCCTCCCCCCACCCCCGGGGTTCTAGGCCAGAACCCGCAGCTCAGCCTGCCCCGGTGCTCACCAGCTGCTAGGCTTCTTCCCTCCCGATGTTGTTTGGGTTTTAATTTTTGTGTTGCAGTTAGAAAATTACCCATAATTACAGCTTCTGAAAGGAAACGTCTCATGGCGCAGGCCCTGCTCCCAGCTGTGGCCGCCTCCCACGCTCGGCTGGGGAGGGGCTGAAGGGGTCTCGGTTCGGATCCTGCACCCTACCTGAACCCCTATCCCATCCCGTTAACGGGCTGCACCCATCTCCCGTGGAGAGGAAACCCACCAACGGGAAAACCCAAACTAGCCTTCCCAACGATGCAAGCAATGTATTCATGAATCCCTACCGCTGTGTCTGCAGGGAGGGCAGATTCAGAGAGGCGAGGGCTGCCAACAGATGACTTAGGCATTATTTTATCCTAACAGTGACAAATCCAACCAAGGCTAGTGCAGAACCAGTAATCTGGAGGAGATGGCCAGGGAAGGCGAGGAGGAAAGGGGAGGGAGAGCCGGAGGAGGAGGAGAAGGGGAGGGGAAGAGAGAGGGGGGAAGAGAGGTCGGGGTGGGGAGAAGGAATGCTGCGGCCTTGGCCGAAGGAAGAGACCAGAACGGACCAGGCTGCTGCTGCTGCTAAGTCGCTTCAGTCGTGTCCGACTCTGTGGGACCCCATGGACTGCAGCCTACCAGGCTCCTCCGTCCATGGGATTTTCCAGGCAAGAGTACTGGAGTGGGGTGTCATTGCCTTCTCCAACTGACCAGGCTAGTAGCCAGAGAAAGCGCGCTGCAGGCGGCAGGAAGGGCTAGTGCAAAGGCCAGGAGGTGGGCCTGTGAAGGAAGGGTCTGCAGAATGCAAGGGCCGCAGGGGAGAAAGTGAGGGGACGGATGGCTCCTCCTCCAGGCAAGCCCCCTGCCCTACCAGCGGAGCCGACTCCGAGCTCCCGCGGACAACGACCCCGACCTCGCGGGGCTGGGGTTTGGGGGAGTCGGTGGTACCACGAGTCAGAGATCCGGCTAAGTGCTGCGGTCCCCGCGCAGCCACACGGGGGCGACTGGGAGCCAGGAAAGTGGCCGCAGGTCTGGGACCCAGCCTTGACCCTTAGCTCTCCTCGCTTACCGTCCCTCCCGCCCCAACTCCTGCTCCTAAACCAATTCTCCCCGCCGGCTCTGTCTACCTGGGCCTCTTCCCGAAACAACCTCCCTGCCTCCTCAACGCCACCCCTACCCACCCGGCAGCCCCTTGGAGCTTCTTAAAATCCTGATGTAGACCCCGCCCCTTGCGACCACACACCTTCGGGTGGCTCCCGATTCCCTTCAAAACAAAGCGCAACCCGTCCCCGCCGGGAATGGCCCGGCTCCTCTGCTCTTTTCCTGCCGGTTTGTCATGCTGCTCCTCGCTCTGCCTCCAGCACTTTAACCGTGTGCCCGCCTCAGGGCCTTTGCACTTGCCGCCCCATGCAGTCCGAATATTCTTCCTCCAGATCTCAGATCCACCCTCCCCCTATTTAAAAATAACCCAAAATCTTTTTCTCCTCATGCCCCTCCCTTGCAAGAGTGCGGGATGGCGGTGGGGGGTTTCCACGGGTTCTGCGTTTGCAAGGCGTACGATCCGGTTCGTGATGCGCTCGGCTCAGCTTCCCGGATGCCGCTTGGGACCCAGATCTTGCTCTTCTCGGACTTTTCCGCCGGCGCCGACGCTGTGTTTTGCAGATCCGTCCCCGTTGCCATGAGAACCGTGCTAGTCTCTCCAGCCTGCCGCGCTTCCCCCCTCCGCAGCTAGCCCGGCCGCGGGCGCCTCCGCCTCCCAGCCTCCCTCCCTCCCGGCTCCTTCTGCCCCAGCGGTCGCTCCGTCCACTTCACCGGGGTCCCCTCCCTCCGCTCAGCGCGTGGCACTCTCTGAAATTATCCTCCTGTTCGTCAGAAGCCTCTGCTCCACAAGCTGTAGCAGTGTGTCCCGATTGGCTCCCCAGGGTCAGCATACAGCAGGCGCTCAATAAATGTTTGTGAGGAGAAGGAAGACTCACATCGATCGACTCAAGGAACCGCAGATCAGAGCAGGCCAGGGACCTGCCCAGGGCACACAGAATTCTGGAGAGCCACCGAGCCTTATAAATGGGGGCGTCCAGGGTGGCGACTGGAGAGTCTGGGGGACCTGGGAGTCACAGATGTCACCAATAGACTGTGTGACTTGGGTGAGTCACACCCTCTGTGTGCCTAGCTGCGAGTAGGTGCTGGAAAGCAGTGATGGGAACCGGTATTACGACAAGGGTGTCCTTGATGCCAACGTCCATTGGTGGCCCCCGGGACATTGGACAGTCACCGTCTGACGGAAGCGGGCGGGCCGCGCCCCCATTAGCGCGCAGCGCGGGCCCCTCCTCCGCGCCTGCCCGGGGCCGGGAGGCCCGCGGGAGAGGAAGTTGGGGGAGGGGACGACCGGCTGGACAGGAAGTGGGAAGGGCTGGCGTCCCCCACCCCCACTCCCAGGCCCGGGCCCCTCGGGATGGAGGCGGGGCTGGAGCCGACCTAGCCCTTCCCTTCCTCTTGGCCTGCTTGGAACCCCAGCGGCTCCAGACTTCCCGCCCACCAGAAGGCCTGGGTCGGAGGAAGGCCACTGGAGGGGAGGGGTACTAAGAGGGAAGCTTATTAGAGTGTCGGCCGGCAGCGGCTGGGGCGCTTCGATCAAGACGCTCACGACACAGGAAATCTGAGCGGACAACCACACATAACACAGGTCACAGGGGGTCAGCAATCCACCCACTCGCGGAGGCACACACATTAGTGTACAAAACCTAACGCGGCATCACTCGGCCCAGCACACGACCGCCGCGGACACACAGCCACCGTTGCAGAGCTAGAAACAACTGCCCGGACAGCGACTGGGGCCCCGCCAACCCCCCACGCACAAAGACGAACACGTGCACTCAGAGGAACCGCGTGTTTACACACACACTCGCGACTGTACAAAGCAAAGAAAAAGAATATCCACGGCAAACATTCACAGAAGCATCTAGACCACAGTCACAGCTGGACCAAACCCCCACCCAGCCCAAGCATGTCCAGCGCACACTGCGCACGGGTACCCTGGCATACAGGTCTCCACCCCCCCCCCACCACACCCCCGACCGCTACCCCAGGCGCCCCTGCCCTGCGGGTGTCGGCCTCCACCTCCTCTGCACACCCCCAGGGGGTAGAAGAGAGGTCCTAGGAGGGAGAATGGGATGCCTGCTGCCTGCACCCCGACTACTGCAGAGGTGCTGTTAAGGTGGAATATTCACAGCTGGCACAGGCTGAGAGGCGGAGCCAGCGAAAGTGACCAGTCAGTCAAGCCACCCAGCCCCTGCACTTGACAACAGGTGTGACTGTGAGGCAGTGCGGGGTAGTTTCCAGGAGGTAGCCTGGATACCCCGGGAGCGTCTTGTCCGTGTGGTGTCTGTGTTGCCTGTATCTATGTTGTGTGACTGTGTGTTGCACGTGACTGAGTCCTCTCTGGCTCGGTGAGACCCCAGGTCCCTGTGTGAAGCCCTCAGGAGGCTGCGACGGTGTGCCTCAGGGTAGCTGCGTGGATTCTTTCCACAGCTGTTGGAAGCTGTGGCATAGCGGTGCCTATGCGTGTCTCCGTGTGGGTCAGTACCTATGTGAGAGTGGAGTGTGTTGCAGTGTTAACAGCCACTCTTTTAGCTGTGAATGACAATGTGTCCCGAAGGCGGGCTATGTGTGTGGCAGTTCCCTCCCGTGCTGGGTGTGGGTAGCTCTGCGGGGGTGATACGCCCAGTGTGACTGCCTGTAGCCTTATGGGGCTATCAGTAGTTGCTCCAGCAGCCATACGGACTCGAGTCCTGTGTCGGCGAGTGTAGCCGCAACTAAGTGTGTGGCTGTGTTTCTGTGTACAATTTGGGCTTAGCTGGACACCGCGTGTGTAGCAGCTATCAGCTGTGTCCTGTTGTTCGTCCTCGAGTAGCAGTCCCCACTCGCGCCCTGAGTGTGTGTAGCCCCGCGCCCCTTTCCCCGCGGCGGCCACTGCGCGTGCGCGCCCGGCCCACGGTCCCGGCGGCGGGACCCACCCGCGCTCCCGCCATCGCC
Source organism: Oreotragus oreotragus (assembly GCA_006410675.1). NCBI lineage: Eukaryota > Metazoa > Chordata > Mammalia > Artiodactyla > Bovidae > Oreotragus > Oreotragus oreotragus. Next base: position 109,928 of record SJYX01011986.1, on the reverse strand, counting down.
CTTTTAAGAGCGGCGCCCGCGGGCGACGGGTGGCGGCGGGCGGGGGCGCGCGCGGCAGGAGGAGGGGGCGCGCGCTTCCCGGAACAGCCCGCGCTGAGGGAAGAGAGGAAGAAAATAAAACCCGCGGCCGGAGCCAAAGCTGGAGCTGCCGCCGCCGCCGTCTGGAGCTCCCCCGCGCGGACAATGCCCGCGATGCCCGCACGGGGCTCAGGGCGGTGAGGCCCGGGGCGCGGGGTAGCTATGGCGACAGGGAGCGCGGCCCGCGGCGCCGCCTGACAGGTGTGGGGCCCCGGCGGCGGCGGCGGCGGCAGTGCGGAGCAGCATGTACGCCAAGGGGGGCAAGGGCTCGGCCGTGCCCTCCGACAGCCAGGCACGAGAGAAGTGAGTCGGTGGGTCGGGACCGCGGGAGCCGGGGGCGGGGCTCGGCGACCGCGCCGCTTCCGGGGCCCCAATGCCGGCGGGCATCGCGTGGGGCACGTGGGTGCGGGTCCGAGCGAGATTTGTGGGGGCGCGCCAGACCGGAGGGGCTCGGGGAGTCGCGAGCTCAGTGAGAGCGCGGTAGAACCGAGAGGCATGAGAGGTTTAAGGGGTCGCGAGATTTGAGGGGACACGCGAGATCCGAGAGGTCGTGAGAGTAGGAGGGGCGCGGGACCCGAGGGGAGCGAGATTTGCGGGGGCGCGCGAGATCCGAGGGGTACTAAAGGGTCGCGAGACCTCCCCGACGTCGAGACTTGGGTGTGCGAGGTTGCCACCGGTGTGCGCGCTCGCGATTTGTGCCACTTCCCCCATCCCCTGGGGGAAGTTTCCCGGGCAGGCGAGACTGGCCCCTCTGCTGCCCACCCCCTACTCTGCTCCTTGGTGAAAGCTTGAGGGGCGGCGGGCCCACCCCCGTAAGACCACCTGTCCAGTGGCTCCTGGGGCAGCTGGGTGGGGCCCTTGGGGAAGCCGCAGGGCTCACAGTCTTGGGGCGCCCACTTGTTCTGGGCATGGCGCTAGGCTTTGGGTGGCAGATGCTTTCAGGCTGTTAGAGGGACAGGTACCTAACTCCCAGATTCTGCGATGAGGGGCTGGGGGCTTTCAGAGCTTCTTGGAGTGGGGTGGTAGCTGAGCTGCTGCGCCTGCCTCCAGGCACTGCCACTTACCTGTGGTGTGACTTTGGGTGAGGGAGTACAGCCTCCTAAGCTCACTCTTTATCCTGAGAAATGCAGACGTAATAACAGTTCCGTTTCTTAGGTTTAGGGAGCATTTGAAAAGTGCTAGGACCTGTGACTATCACAGCAAGGGCACCCAATGGTGGTTTGTGATATTGTTATCCTGCCAGTGAAAACGGAAGGCTTGCGAGGGCTGATTTGCACGATCGTAAAAGTCAAGCCACCTAGTGTGGGAAACCAGTTGCTGGAGATGTCAGGAGACTGGGTTCTCAGGGAGAGGCCCCATGATGACTCTTCAAGGAACAGAGCAAGAGAGGATTTGAAAGTCTGGGCAGTGAAAAGGAGCCCTAAACACGGGCTCTCTCCTGTCCTGCGTTTTCTGCCTGGGCTGACATTGGGACCCTTTCCCGCCCCCACCGGGACCTTCAGCTGTCCCTGTCACCTTCATCCCCTTATTTAAAGCTTTATTTACGTATTTTATTCTTTGGCTGTGGTGGGTCTTCGTTGCTGCACACCAGCTTTCTCTAGTCGTGAAAAGCAGGGGCTACTCTTCATCGCAGGCTTTCTTTTCATCTCTTACAGCTCGGCAACCATTTCTCTCTTGGCTGAGGACAAGCAAAGCTTGAGGGCTCAGTAGTTGGGGCTTTAGGGCTCGAGTGCTGGCTCAGACATGGCGGCGCACCGCTTAGTTGCTCCACAGCATGTGGGATCTTCCGAGACTAGGGATCAGACTGGTGTCGCTTGCATTGCAAGCACTGAACCACCGGGGAAGCCCTCATCTCCTTATCTAAGAAGATCTGAAACCAATGACCAAATGCAAGCACTAGTTAGTTCTTGGTGGGAGGTGTTCTTGGGGCCTCCCTGTAAGCTGGAGCTTTCTTCCTTTACAGGAGAGGCTGTGTCTTCCTGCAGGCAGCCTACCCAGACCCTACCTCCCCCTCGCCCACCCTGCCTTCCCTCCCCTGTATTCCTTGGACCCTGCAGTCACCACTGTGTGCTGTGAATCCCCAAGGGCAGGGACCCACCATCTGTGCACCCAGCAGACGCTAAGTCCATTGCTAGGACAGGCTGGCCCAGACCTCGTTCTGAGACGGGGAGCCAGAGGGGGCTCAGGACAGGGGCCAAAGAAGGAAGGAGAAGGAGGAGGCAGGAAGGTGAAATCAGGGAGGAAAGAACAGGCCTGGAGAGTTAAGGACCTGAGCAGCGGGACCCCCTTCACCCCATTACGCAGAGGAGGAAACGAGACGGAAGTGGCTCAGTTGCTGGTGGCCTGTGAGACGTGCTCTACCTGCAGCCCCTCCCCCAGCCTTGGTGAGGATCCTGCAAGGCTGACTGTCCACATTTCAGACGGGAGACGGAACCGGGCTCAGAGCCCCCAATCTGCCTTTCTAGTGTATCAGCCCCACGCTTAGAAGAGCTCTCCTGGGCCCCTGAACCTGAGTTTTCAATGGGGTCCTTCTTGTCTAGAGCCCAGCATCCCCATCAGTGAAGCAGATGCCACCATCTGCTGTTTTCCTAACTTTTTTGTGCAGCAAGAGAACCTCGTCTCTTAAGCCAGTACTTCTGCTGGACCCTCCTGACGAGAAATGGCTGAGTATAGGATAGCTCTGGCCAAAAATGATGGGGGAGGGGGACCGATAAATCAGATAACCCCCTCTTCCATCCCTGGCCAAGAACTGAGGCTGGATTCAAAGATGCAGACTCTCCCCTGGGTTGTCCAGTGGGGCTGAAACTCAACTCCAAAGCCCTCCAAAGCCCTCCTTGCCAGCTCAAACCCGTTTCTTTTTTTAAAATTGGTTTATTTTTAATTGAAGAATAATTACTTTAATATTGGTTGGATTTCTGTCATACATCAACATGAAGTCGCCATAGGTATACATAGGTCCCCTCCTCTTGAACCTCCTTCCCGCCTCCCACCCCATCCCACCCTTCTCGGTTGTTACAGAGCCCAGTTTGAGTTCCCTGAGTCACACAGCAAATTTCCATTGGCTGTCTATTTTACATATGGTACAAACCTGTTTCTTCTATTCTCTTATCTCCACGGCTGTCCCCTAAGCTGCCACCATCAGCTCTGTTCCAGATAACTGCCTGCCTCTCCCAAGTTTCCTGGCCCTCTACCCACCGGCAGACCCCAAGAAGCCCCACTCCGCAAAGGAGCTGGAGCGCACTTTAAAACACAAACCTCTCCAGCCCACATGGCACGCCCCCACCCAGGGTACCACCCCCAGCTCTTTGGCCCGGCCTCACCCCAGGGCCTTTGCGCTTGCTGTGCCCTTAGTAAACAGCTNCCCTCTACCCACCGGCAGACCCCAAGAAGCCCCACTCCGCAAAGGAGCTGGAGCGCACTTTAAAACACAAACCTCTCCAGCCCACATGGCACGCCCCCACCCAGGGTACCACCCCCAGCTCTTTGGCCCGGCCTCACCCCAGGGCCTTTGCGCTTGCTGTGCCCTTAGTAAACAGCTTTTCCTCTAGGCCTTCCACATAGCTGATCCCTCCCACACCTCACTACCACCCACTTTTCTACTTCACTTTCTTAATCGCATAGCACCAGATCCCTGGGTAACTCACCTACCTCTTACCTAGGATGTGGGCTGCTTCTGGGCCAGCACCTGCCTTCCGCTACACCCCAAGACCCAGCCCAGCACATGTCTAAACAAGCAGACCATTCCCACCAGGAGAGTGGTAGCCCCCAGACCCCAGCCAGGGTACAAGGATGGCTGGAGATGTGCCAGGATCTCCAGGAGTGGGGTGGTCAGACACCTCCTGCTTGCAACCTGGGCAGAAGACAGGTGTCAATTTTAAAAAGTCTCCTGCTTAAGGGTGCTTGGAAATGGAGCCCAAGCTCACACCTGCGCAGCTAGATAAGAGGGGGCCAGAAAGACAGTCATCTGTCTAGCATCTTCTGGCCAGAAGAATCTCTTCTCCAAAATGGCCCCAAGGCTGGGTAGAGAGTGGACACTCGTTGTGCACTCGGGGCTCTAGGCACACAGTGGTGACTGCAGGGTCCAGAGGGTACAGGGGAGGGGAGGGCAGGGTGGGCCAGAGGGTACAGGGGAGGGGAGGGCAGGGTCTGTCTCTTAT
>SJYX01011986.1:82748-105681 GCA_006410675.1 Oreotragus oreotragus | reverse complement strand
CTGTAAATGATGAACACCAACCTAGAGGTCGGTCCCTGGAGCACTTCCCACCCAGAAGGAGCGCTTGCGTTTGGCCATTGGCCTCAACAAGGAGATGAAGCTGACAGGGACAGCTGAAGATCCCCACGTCCGCTTGGCATCCTCTCCCCCTTCCAGCTCCAGAGGCTCTGCTGTCCTAACTTGGGGGCAATGTCTAAACGTTAGCTGCTGGGACACTTTGAGTGCTGCCAGGCGGGTTTAGAGTAGTTCCACGAGCAAGAGTCCTGTCAGTGTCACTGGGCATCTCGTGTGGTTTTCTGCCAGAATCGGTTTTGATACACGCACATCACCTCAGGTAGTTCATCTATCTTCCCGGTGGATAAGGGAACGACCATGGGTCTGTCCCATCCCTAGCTGAGTGTTCAGGTTGGCCCTGGGCACCGTTGTTGGAGGGGAGCTCGTGGGTAAGAGGTTCTTGAGAAAGGCTGAGCGGAGCCAGCCGCACAGGGGAGCCTTCTGGGAAGGCAGGGTCTGGGGGCAAATGCTGGGGTGGAGTTTATGAGTGGGGGTTGTTCCTTTGGCTGCTGGGTGGGGGGAAGGCCGTAACATGAAGGCTGGTGAAGAGAGGGCCTCTGGAGAGCTGAAAGCCCGGCCCTGTGGGTGGTGGAGACGAGGGAGGAAACATGTGGGTGAGAGTCCCTGAAGGGCGCAGGTGGAACTGGTGACGGATTAGGCGAGGGTGGAGGGGTGACGGAGGCCTCGAGGAGAGGGCTGCTCGAGGGCTGCTCGCCACCCTCAGTGGCACAGGCCTCCAGGGGCTCTGGGGGAGGGGGAGCTGAGCAGGTGGCACCTGTTACCTCAGTTACGGCAGTTCTTGATAATGAAGGTGGCATTGCTGAGTTTCTGCCCCTGCTCCGTGCTCAGCTGCAGGGAGGCCCATGGGCACTTCTCCCGGTAAGCACTCCCAGTCCAGGCATCTTGCACACCCCAGGTCACTGGTCCTTCTGGAGGGAGGCCCTGCTCCCTCCTGTTTCCTGCCCTCTTGCAGCGGGGATCCCCTGATGGATGGGCTCTTCGTTCTGTAGGTCATCTGATGACCAGGGCTGGGGCGGGACTGGGATTTGGACCCAGAGCCCCGGCCCTTTCCCACAACCCCGCTCAGGGCCTGGACAGGGACCCCCCCCCCAAAGCCAGAAGCGCCCCAGAAGGGAGGGCTCTGGAGGTCCCCAAACCACGTGCTGGGCTTCAGGCAAACAAAACTGCTCCCAATTCTCTGAGACTTGATCCAGATGAAAATGGAAAGTACTAACATGTAAGGTTTTCGGTTTCAGCAAAACTGAAAACCTTCTCTGGCTTCTCCATGCTCTTGGGATAAAACTCCAAATCCTTACCATCACAATAGTAGGTGCTTACATCCCCAAGGGGTTCAGGGTCCATTCCTCTGGATGGCTGAGGGCCCAGTGCTAGATAAGCTCAAGAGTGAGATGAAGTCCCCGCCCGCCCAAAGCGACATTCAGCGGGGGCTGCAGGCAGTAAGTGGAGAGCCTGGTGTCAGACAGAGATAAATAAAATGATGGGGGGCAAAGGGAGACTGGAGCAGGGCTGGGGTTAGAAGTGATAAAGACGTCTCTTACAGGTGACATTGGAGCCGTGAGGGTCTCTAGCTGAAGTGCCCCAGGCAGGGAAACAGGCTGTGCAAAGGCCCTGGGGTGGAGAGTAGTGAGTGGTCAGTGTGTGTATGTGGGAGGGGGTGTAGGGGAGGGTCTGTGTGCGCGGAGTGCTGGTGGGGAAGGAAGGAGGCAGCCTTTGCTGAAGTCCAGGTAAGTGATGGTGGCAGCCTGGACCTGGAGTGTGTGGAGGAAGGCAGGGAGAAGGCTCAGCATGAGGAGAGAGGGCTTTTTCCCTAAGTTCTTTCCCCTAAATTCGGTAAAATGTAGTGATCTCTGGGGGATAGCTGGGTGGGTCTTCACACTTGCATGCACACTTGTGTGTTCAGACCACCCAGGGTGGGGAACAGGAGGGGAAGGGGAGAAGAAGCTGGGGTGGGGCTGGGCCTTTAAGATACCAAGTGGGCAGTGGACACTGAGCTCTGAGCAAGCCTGTGGGCAGCTGCAGCAGTCAGTCATCTGAGCAGGAGGGGAGGCCGCCCAGGGAGAGAGGAGGAGAGCAGGCCGGGGTGGGTTCCGGGACCTGTGTCCTAGGCCACATGCCACCCTGAGGGTGGAGGGTGAGAGGCAATGGAGAAGGACACGGTGGGCTGGCGGCGAAGACCCCTTGGTGGGAGCCACCATGTTCTTCAGAGGACTTCAGAGCCCTGGGAGAGCCTCTGCCCTTGGTGGGGGTTGGGGGTAGCAGACTGCAGCCCCCTGCGTCCCTGCTGGGGCAGCCTGCCCGGCCCCCTCCCCACCCTATATTGCTCCCTGTCTCTGGGTGTCTCATCCCCCTGCCTTTCCTGCTCCCTGCCCTGCCCCCCAAGGTGACGGGGTCGCCTGGGCCTCTCACAGCCTCTGTCTTTGCCTGCAAGGTGAGGGAAGTGAGCTGGCTGGAGCTGGTCAGCTCTGCTCTGGCCCCATAGGCTTTTTGTGTTCATTCTTGTACTGATGGGCTTGGACTGGGCGGATGCAACCAGGCAGGTGCAGACCACTGGTGAAGGCTCAGGAGGCCTCTAGAAAGGGAGGGGGCTCTGGGAGTGAGTTGGACAGATGAGCCCCAAAGCTGAAGGGTGAGGAAGATCACTGGGCCGGAGAAGGGAGGATGCTGAAGACTGCTGGGTGCGATGTTGGAACCTGGGGTAGCCTGGGCCTTGAGGAGCTACTGAGAGGAGTGTGATGACGAGGCGGGGACCTTGGCTAGTCTTGGGGGAAAACCCCACTCAGAACTACGTAAGCCCCACAATCCTACCTCTCAGTGCCCCGCTTCTGTCCTTCCAGGGGCTGTCACATTCGGGGAACAGTGCGAGCTGTGGACATCCCTTGCCCTGGGACAGCTGCCCACCCTGACTCCCTAACAGCTCCCCTCGTCCTCCTGTAGCATGCACTGCCTTCCAGCCCACCAGGTCGCTTACCTTCTCCTCTGTATTGTTGCTCCTCCGTCTCGCCCCACAAGAGAAGCCTCTGGGAGGACAGGAGTCTGTGGTGGTCACTACTCAGGGAGGCGCTGCGTGAACGTGTGTTGAATGAATGAAGGGATGGATGGATGAAAAAGGAAGAAGGTCCAGTACAGGGGCGGAAGCCATGGGGCGGGGGCCGGGACAGAAGGACCTCGCTGCGGGCCGGGGCCTGGGTGGTCTGCTGAAGGGGCTGGGATGGGAGACTTGAGCAGCCTGGGTGGGAAGAGCGAGAGAAAACAGGAGCATGAGTCAAAGCAAGGTTATTTTAAGATGGGGCTGTCAGCCAAGGGAGGGCAGCCAGCTGGGAAGGCAGGCATCTGGAAGGGCCTCCAGCTTTCACCAGAGCAACCTCAGGCCGGCCCTTGGGGAGCCCCCAGTCTCGGACCCACACTCCCCTCAGCCCATCTGGGGCCTGGTTGGGCAGTAGGAGGACCCTGGGGGCGCCCCAAGGGGCTGGGAAGGTAGAGGGTGACTGGGTGACCCCAGCGAGTGGGGAGCTGTCCCTCTGCTGGCTGGTGTGGAAGATAGACTGAGGGGTGGCGGAGGCCAGGGATGAAAAGGCCTGGAAGACAGCATGGATGGTCTGGCTCCCTTGTGTGGCCCATGAGCGGTGCTGCTGGCCTGGGCAGTAGCCGAGCTGCTGTGTGCATGGGGGCTGGGCGCCATGGGCATCTATCTGGGTAAGGCGGTGTTGCGACAGCTGAGTGGCACTGTTGGCCCTACCTCCCGTGCCCCAGAGTCTCCTGGGGGCTGGCACGTGTCATAGCCACCACTGGTGCGTGCAGACTGACCCTAGAGGAGGACGGGGGGTCCAGGGAGACCTGGAGGAGGAAGACCTCAGGTCAGAGAGCCACTCTTTTCTCGGCAGCTGAGGCTGGGCATGCGCCAGGTGCTGGGCCCTGGCCACGTGGCCCAGGGTGCCTGCTGGGAGGCCCTACCCAGAGCACAGTCTGGAATGGAGCCCACGAGCCCCTCCTCCAAGCAGAGGACCTCTCGAGGGTCGAGGCTGCTTGGAGGTCTCGGGATTGGTGGGATGGGCCCAGCACTTGGTCCATCAAGGGGTGTTGAACAAAACAGAATTTGACCTGGAATTGGGTCTGGGGACTCCTAGGAGGGCTGCCTAGAAGAGGGGCCTGCAGGCTGGGTGTTGTTGTGGGAGGTGGTCAGGCTGAGCAACTGGCATGGAGGCCATCTATCTCTTCTGAGGAGTGGGGGAGCTGGGACAGCGGGGGACCAGCGAAGGGGAGGGAGTGAGGCTGGCGGGAGGCACAGGTACTTGGCCTGAGAGCCCCTCCCAGGGACCCTTGGGGTGGTGCACTGAGTCTGGCCCAGGCCTCTGACCTGGCCCCTACCTGACCACCTGCAGGCTGGCGTTGTACGTGTATGAGTACCTGCTACACGTCGGTGCCCAGAAGTCAGCCCAGACCTTCCTGTCTGAGGTAAGCTGGCCCAGCCAGGCAGGGACCCCCCCACAGCCAGACCCTTCCTCAACCCCCCGCGTCCTGGGGGCCTCCCTACCCCATTTTTATCGGGTCTCGGGTGGGTCAGGTCACGCCCTGGAAGGTGAGGGCTGGGCTGGGGCTGGGCCCGCAGATGGGCATCCTGGCATCTGTCCATCCATCTGAGGATCTGCCTCCCGCTTCTCCACTGGGCTCCTCACCAAACTGCCCCCCTCCTGGCTCCCGGGCTCTGACCCACTGGTTTCCTGGCCCAGTGTTCCCTGGGCCCCCAAGCGGGGCTGGCGCTGCCTCTTGGGAGGGGAGGGTGTCAGGCAGAGCTGGGCAGTGAGTGCCTCACCTTCTTTCCTCTCCCCTGCAGATCCGATGGGAGAAGAACATTACCCTGGGGGAGCCCCCGGGCTTCCTGCATTCCTGGTGGTGGTGCGTGTGAGGCGGTGCGGGCGGGCCTTGGAGGGGGCTGGGTGGGGGCGCATGGGGAAACCATCTCCCCCCCCCTGCCGCCCACAGCGTGTTCTGGGACTTGTACTGTGCAGCGCCTGACCGCAGAGAGGCGTGTGAGCACTCGAGCGAAGCCAAGGCTTTCCAGGACTACGTGAGTCCCCGCCCCAGGGGCTGGGACCAGGGCTCGTGGGCGTGGGCAGGGGCCTCTGCTCTGAGGGGCTCCAGTGGGCAAGTGGGCCAGGCTGTGAGGTTTGACCTGAGATTGTGGCTTTTGTGGGGGGTCCTATGCTCCTCCACTGCACCTCCTGCGGGTCCCCATAAGCCCGAGACCCTCCGAGGCCAGCCCCTCCTTTGCTTCCTCTCCTGTGAATTCCATGTGGAACCCGATAGACAGAACCCCAGTTCCTGCCTCCCTGGCTGCCTGCCTCTTTGTGTGCAGGGTGGGGCTGGCCGTTCCCCACAGCTGGCCCCCTCCCCTCGAGCCTTCTGTGGTGGGGGCCCAGGCTGGGGTGCACCCTGGCGCTGGAGAGGCCTAGCTTGGCAGACCTCCCAGCCTTATTCGGCGACTGGGGCTGCTCTCTTCACCTCTTCGGCCTCGGGTTTCGGTGCAAGTTGAGTTGAGTGTCGTCCAGAGAGAGGCTGGCTAACAGGAGGGGGCCGGCAGCACCGTGTGGTCACGTGGAGGGCGTTGGTCGCCCCCTGACTTTACCCTCTTCCTCCTGGTCTGTGGGGCTTGCTCACCCAGCGCCGCGGAGACATCACCCCTGCCCTTCCCCCCCCGCCCCCCCCACCCGCCTGCAGCCGGCGCATTCACGTCCTGAGCCCTCCGCTCTCTGTGCCCCTGGGGCGGGGTGCCTCCCAGGGCCCTCCCTCCACCCTCCCTCTCTGCAGTTAGCCGGAGTCCCACACCAGGCACCGCCTCCCGACAGAGGGCCCCCACAGTACAGAAGGGCCAGGGTGCAGTCCGAAAAGGCCGGGGTTCACCGTGTCCCCGAAGACGGCCCGGGCACGCTGTATGCGCCTTTACTGGAGGGGCGATCACTGCTGTTCCCCCCCCGCCAGGTTCCACCGGTCATGTTGTGGTCCGGCCAGAACGGGGGTAACGTGTCTGGAGCTGTGTGCGCGTGTGACTCGGCGTGGGTCCGATTCCCTCGCCCCAGTGCACCCCACTTCTCCCTGTGCCTCTGTGGGGTCCCTGGGGCTCTGTTCTTCCTCCGGGCTGAGCAGCCCGCCCTTCCCTCTTCGCCCCCGGCTCCGTCTACGCCCCCACGTCTCCGGGGGAGGGAAGAGTGCGTGGTCTCCCAGGAGTGAGCGCGCTTCCGGGAGCACGCTGGTTACCATGGCAGCGGGGCGCGTCAAGGGAGGGGGGCGGCGCCCCGACCGCGGCCCGGCTCCCGGGTGACAGGGTCCCTGTGTCAGCAGACTGGAGCCGGCTGCGTGTTCTGCCCCACCTCCGCACTTACTGGCGGTGGGGTGAGGGGCGTCCTGCCGCCTCCCCCTCGCAGTCGGGGCTCCCTCCTCCCTCCCACCCCCCAGCTTCTGAGGGGGCTCAGTCAGCGCCTCTGGGCTGGGGGCCGACCTCGGCGTCTCCAGGAAACGGGAGCGAGCCCAGCCTGTCGTCATGGCAACGCGGCCCGGCTGGTGCCTCCGGGTGGATGATTGACGTGGGGGGTCCAGCTCAGGTCCCCCACCGGGAAGAGTGGACCCCACCCATCCCCCCTGATTAACCCTCCAAGGCCTAGACTTGGGGAGCCCCATCGTTTCCCCCACCCCCACGCCTCAAGGTCTGGAAAGCCAGCCACCCGCACCGCCAGCCACCTTCCCCGACCAGGAAATGCTCTGGCGCCGCCTGCCATGGCTCAGAAGGGGGGACTGCCCTCCCTGTGGGCTGGGGAGGGTGGACAGACGCAGGGCCCAGAGCTGTTCCCCTCCGGCCAGGGAGAGACACGCTTCACGGGGCCTCAGGAGAAGCGGTTTCAGTGCCTGCGACGTCCTCCCCCCTTCCCTGTCCTTTGATGTGTCTCCTCTGCCCTGAAGACTAGGCCTCTTTCTACCCCCTCCCCCTGCTCTGTGGGCCCCAAAGGCAAGCAAGCCTGGGACTTGGAACCAGCCAGAGGAAGTGGCCTGTCAGCCTGTCCCCCTGCCAACTCTGGGCCTGCCACCAGCATCCCCACCCTTGGCAGACACGAGAACTCCCTTCTCAGGCTCGCAGTCTCATTCCTCCTCCATCTGAAGAGAGACTGGGGGCCTGGAGGGGCACTGTGGAGTGCTGCTCTTCCTTCTCCCCCTTCCTGGAGGAGGAGGGGAGTGGTCTGTACAGTTGCTCTAAGAAGGAACCCTCTGGGAGGAAGGTTCATCTCCAAGCTGCCTATTGATTTTTGTTGTTGATTTGAGGGGTCTTGGGGGTCCAGCTAAGTTGCCTTGCCAGCCAGAAGGATTCAGGGCTGGTTGAGATGGGCCGGGAGTAGGGGACTGTGCCCCCACCCATCTGAAGTTGAATTCAGACCAAAAGAACAAGCCTGTGCTAGAAGGACGAAGCACACACTGGAGTTCTCGGCAGACGGCATTTCAGACCCCTAGAATCCTCAGGGTGGAGACTCATGGGGGGCTGGAGTCCCTGGCCTCCTTCCTAGTCTGGGGTCTCAGCAGGTGGGGGCCCTGATCACCTGCAGGCCATGAGTGCGGCACAGAGGCAGAGCCCTTGCTTAGGGACACTCAGCATATTGGGCTGCTAAGCCTGGGGGAACAAGGACTCTTTCCTCAGTGGTGGCCCCCCTCCCCGTCCTTCCGTGCTTCAGTAGTTACATGGCTTGGGTTCCTTGTTCTGTGGGGCTGGCTGTCCGGGGAGAAGAGAAGACTGGTTCAGAAAGGACCTGACTTGGGTCTTGCTATCTCTCCTGCTCCTGCAGAGTGCTGCAGCAGCCCCAAGCCCGGTGATGGGGAGCATGGCCCCTAATGATGCGATGGCATCAGGCCCCATGGCACCCGGCTTCTTCCAGGTACAGCCAGGGCTGGGACCCCCTGTCTCCTTGGGTGGGCAGTGACAGGGTGGGTATGTACTGTGTGGTCCGTGGTAGGGCCAGAGAGGGGCGGAGCTGCTTGGGCCCCAGTGCCAAGGAGGGCAGGTGCTCTGCGCTAGGACTGCTGTTGTGTCAGGGTGCTTGGGGCCGCAAAGCTTGGCCCTCTGAGCCAGGGGTCCTGCCCATAACCCTACCTTTAGGGTCCCGTAGAGGGGGCTAGCTGGCCCCTTCTGCCTCCACGGTGTCCCCGCCCCTGCCCTGCCAGGCTCAGCAGAGCCACAGGAAACCGTGGAACTTCGGGTGACCTCGCTCCTCCCAACCCGCCTGGTTCTGTCCTCCTAGGGCCCCCCCGGCTCCCAGCCTTCCCCCCACAACCCCAACGCCCCCATGATGGGGCCTCATATTCAGGTAAGGACCTGTAACGCCCCGCCCCTTCGCGCACGCACACCCCTCCCCGGGGCCCCTGGGCGCGTACCACTGAGCTCCACACACCCAGGCACCGCGGGCTGAGGTATGCCAGCTGGTGCTGGAGGACAGCAGGAACCGGGTAGTTCTGAGGGCTGGGCAGGTTGGGGGGAGGTGCTGATCCCTGGCCCACCTCTTCCAGCCCTTCATGTCACCGCGGTTCCCAGGGGGCCCCCGGCCCACCCTGCGGATGCCAAGTCAGGTGAGAGAGGGATGTGGGGAGGGGGGGGCAGGAGTTGGGCCGGGGTGGGGGCACCTCCACTCAGTGCTGCCATTCCCCATCCGCAGCCTCCCGTGGGCCTCCCAGGCTCCCAGCCCCTCCTCCCTGGCACCATGGAGCCCTCCCCGAGAGCTCAGGGTGAGTAGGGAAGCTCCAGCTGCTGTCCCCCCACCAGCCAATCAGGACCCCAGAACCAGGACCACCACCCCCGCGCCAACACAGCGCATGTCCACGCTGGGAAATGGTCCAGATCTGAGCCTACTCTTCCTTCTGCCCCCCAGGGCATTCGAGCATGGGCCCCATGCAGAGGGTGACGCCTCCCCGGGGCATGACCAGCGTTGGGCCCCAGGTAAGGGCTGGCCCAGGTGACGGGAGCATCAGGTGCTGCCCCCGCTAAACCTGCACTCACGGCCCCTTTGCCTTCGCAGAGCTACGGAGGAGGTGGCATGCGGCCCCCACCCAACTCTCTTGCTGGCCCTGGCTTGCCCACCATGAACATGTAAGGCCCTCAGGGACCCCTAGGAGCGAGCCCAGGCGGGCAGCACCCCACTTCACGGGCTGGGTGTACTGAGGCAGACCCACACGGCAGTCCCTGGTACTGTTGACTTCACTGCTGGGTGGGAAGCTCAGGCTCAAAGACCAGTGAGCCATGGCTGGCTTGGGATTTGAAGGCTGGCCTGGAATCTGTGCTTGGTTACTTCCCGGCCAACACCTGTTGCTCTGAGGGCACGTGGGGCAGAGTGGGTGTGTCAGGGAGTGTGTGGTAGGGGACAGGGTACCACCGGGCTTAGACCCCGGGCCCACCACTGTCTCTTCTAGGGGCCCCGGAGTGCGCGGCCCATGGGCCAGCCCCAGTGGCAACTCGGTGAGTATCCAGGACAGGTGTGGGGTGATTAAAAGCAGGTGGGGTGGTGGAGTGGGCGGACTGCTCACAGCTGCTTCTGTCCCCAGATCCCCTACTCCTCCTCCTCCCCCGGCAGCTACTCGGTGAGTGGGGCCTAAGCTGGGACACCTGGGACCTGAGCGCACGGGTTGTGGGGTGACACATGGGGGCCCTTTCTCACCGTCTGTGCCTCCCTCTGTGTGCAGGGACCCCCAGGAGGAGGCGGGCCCCCTGGAACCCCCATCATGCCTAGCCCTGGAGGTACGACAGCCTGAACGCGGCATAGGGAGGGGTGTGCTTGGTGGGGGCAGCCCCTCTGACACCCCGCCCCCTCATGTGTTGTCTTAGACTCCACCAACTCTAGCGAGAACATGTACACCATCATGAACCCCATCGGGCCGGCCGCCGGCAGGGCTAATGTAAGTAGGGCTGGGGAGGGGGTTGGTTGGGGGCGGGGAGCCGGTGGCCCGAGGCCCAGGCCGTTTCTCTGCCTGCAGTTCCCCCTTGGCCCTGGTCCGGAGGGCCCCATGGCCGCCATGAGCGCGATGGAGCCTCACCACGTAAACGGATCCCTGGGTGAGTGGGCGTCCGGGGGCACCGACACCCACACACCCGCCCCCGCCCCGCTGCTCGGCGAGCCTCGTGCGCCCCCTGGCGGCCTCCCTCAGCCCGACGGCCTCTGTGTGCTGGGCGGGTATTGAAGGCGCCTTTGCTTCTCTGGGCCGCTGGGTGACCCGCTCAGCTGGGGGAGGGTCCAGCATCTAAACCGCGGCCACCAGTGCTTCCGCTCCGATCTGGGCCCTCCCAATGGGCTGGGCGGAGGGAGGGGACGCGGCTGTCTGGGGAGGCGGTGGGGGAGCGGATTTGGCGGCGCCGGCGCGTCTGAGCCGCGTGTCCGCCGTCTGTCGGTCCACAGGCTCGGGCGATCTGGACGGGTTGCCGAAGGTGAGGGGGCGGCGCTCCGGGGGGGTGGGCGGGGCTGCGGGGTCGGCGGGGTGGGAGAAGCAGAGTTCCGCCGGGGCCACGCGGCCCGTCTTCGCGCTGACCGCGGCCGCCCCCAGAGCTCCCCCGGCGCCGTGGCCGGCCTGAGCAACACCCCGGGCACCCCGCGGGACGACGGCGAGATGGCGGCCGCCGGGACCTTCCTGCACCCGTTCCCGAGCGAAAGCGTAAGCGACTGCGTCGACTCCCCCCCCGCGGCGGCGTCGGGCCGGAGGGGCCTGGCGGGCAGACCCCGGCGGGGCGGCCGGGGGGCCAGAGCAAGACCGTGACCGCGGCGGGCCAGGTGGGGGGGCGGCCGCGGCATCCTTCCCTTCCTCCTCCTCTCCCCTTCCCCCGGCCCGCTCCATCTCACCACCCCGTCCACATCCCACCCCCAGCCCTGGGACCCGTGGCTCCCCCACGCACCGTCACCTGATCCTTTCCTCTCCCCTTGTCCACACCGCCTTGTCCCCCATTCCCCCCGGGGGGCGGGTCCCAGCCTAGGCCGGAACTGAGCCGGCCCCCGCGCGCCACCCCCTCGTCTTTCCGCAGTACTCCCCCGGGATGACCATGAGCGTGTGATGGGGCCGCAGACCCTTGCCCACTGCCGGCCTCGGCTTCTGCCCAGCGCCCCTGCCCGGGGCCAAGGTCCAGGGGCTCGGGTGGTCCGCAGGGTGAGGGTCTGAGGTCACACCGCGGGCAACTGGACTCCCAGTCAAGGCTTGGATGGCTGGGAGGCCCCGCACCAAGGACTCATTCAATTTATATATGTATATATATATAAACAAACACACAAAGACCTCAGAGACGTTCTTTCCTGTTTGGGCCCTTCCCGTCATTTCTATTTTGTCCGGGGCGGGGCGGGAGGGCGCTCCTTGGGGGACCTTCCTTTCCCCTGGACAGCAGGGGTGGGCCCCATCAATAAATGTAACTTGATTTTGGTTTTTGGTATCTGGTCTCAAATTTCTTCTTTGGCTTGCAGCAGCCACACCCTACTTATTAGCCGCGACTTCAAGGGTTGTGGTTAGGCTGAGCCACCGGCTCCTCCCCCTTCTCCTATGGGTGGGGGAGGGGGAGGGGGTGCGGTTCTAGAAAGCTCGGGAGGGTTGGGGCAACAGAGTTGGGAAGGGGAGGTCGGAGTCTACTGATGAAAAATGGAGACGGGGCTGGAGTTGGGTGGGTTTAGGGTTGCAGGCGCCAAGAATACAGATGTGGCTCATAGTGGTACTGCGTTTATTGTCTTCAGGGGGCCTAGAAGGGTCGGGTCCTGGGGAGCAATGGGGGCAGGAGTTATGGGGGAGCCATAACTCCTAAGGCCATGGCCTTAGGTGGTGGGCATCTGGGGTGCCTCAGCCTGTGAGTGCCCATTGGCATCACCAGTACAGCCATTGGGTGCGGTCGGCGCAGATCCTTTCTTGCAAAGCCCGGGGGAAGCGGTGGCCAAGGGCCCAACTCTCTTGAGGCCAGGGCGTTCCATCTTGTGCTCCAGAAGCATGTGGTTCTGCGGCGGCAGCCCCACGCAGGCCCTGGGGGATGATCAGGGCTCAGCGGGGCCAGACCTGGAGAGTGCCGTGCAGCCCCTAGGCCCTGTGCACAGCCCCGCCGGGCGTGGATGGGGACCCCCGAGGCCGGGGCACACCTGAGGATGTTCTCGATGCAGCTGCGCTGGCGGAAGAGCGCATTGACTACGGGGCTGCCGGGCGGTGCCAGGGGCGCCTTGAAGAGGAAGCCAAGCAGCGACAGCACCGGATGGAAGCTCTGCGGGTCCGGGTCGACGTCGGTGCAGAAGCTCACTCGCTGACACAGTTCAGTCAGCAGGGCCAGGTCCAGCATGATGGGTGCGGCCAGGAGCGAGTCCTAGGGGGCCAGCGGGTCAGGAGGTGGGCCGCGCTGGCGGCCGCCCCGCTGCTCCTGCCCCCTCGCGCCCCACACCTCGCACGTGTTGTGCAGCACCAACGTGTTGGTGCCACCCAGCATCAGCTCCGATGTGTACTCATCCAGGGCACGCTTGCTGTCGCCCACGTACGGCACGTACTTGATGACCACCTGGGGGGCGGCACGAGGTCACACGGGCCCCTCGGTCGGGCGCTCCCTCGCCCGGCCCCGCTCCCACTCCCGCGCCCACGCACGCAGTGGTCGGGCTGCTCGCCCGGCGAGTAGAGCACCGGGTTGCTGTGCACCATGTCGTCCACCACGCTGCTCTTGGACACCTCCTTGGAGCGGAACTGTGGTGGCGCTGACAAGTTCTGCCCGTCGTTGTTGCCCAGGTGGTTGTAGCTCACGATGGACATGGTCTGGGGGGACAAGGGGATCCGCGGTAGCTGCAGGCCTCGCAGCACACAAGCCCAGCCCTGGGGGGTCCAGGCTTTCCCTTCCTGAGCTGAGCAGTCCCCCAGGCCCACACACCTTTAGGCCAGAGCCGATAAGGAAGTCCACGAGCACAGACTTGACCTTGGTCTGGCCCGACTTGAAGTCGTCTCCACCCACAAAAACGCGGCGCTGCCACGCGAGCTCGAGGGCACCGGGTACCAGCGTGTTCTGTGGGGACCCATTGAGGAAGGCACAGCCCTCCAAGATGCTGGCCACGGCAAAGAGTGTGGAGGGCGACACTTCCAGGCCCAGCTGCAGGCAGAGGGGGCCAGTCAGCACAGAGGAGTCCTTGGGGGCTGGCCCTGACCCCACTCCGCCCCTGGGCGCACCCACCTGGATGGTGCGCAGCAGGTTCTCAGCAGTGTCATTGAGGCCTGGAATCACTTCGCAGAAGCGCTCCGTGTTCGCGGTCCACAGCACGATGACTTTGTCCAGGCCGGCGCTGGACCGGAAGTCGCGGATGTCCCTACGGATCTGCTCCAGCTGGGGATGGGGAAGGTAAGGGGAGGTTGTACGGGTTCCTCCGACCTGTGGAGGCTCGGGATGGGGGCATGGGACAAAAGAGGGCGAACAGGTGCGGGGGGTGCGGAGGACAAATGGCTGGGAAGAACAAGTGGCACGGGGCGGGGCTGCACCTGCTGCGCGCGCGTGCCCGGGATGACGTTGTCGGCGCGCGCGCTCTGGTTAGCTGCGATGAACTCCGGGATGTAGACAGAGGGCCGCGGGCGCATGGCCTCCATGTGCGGCCAGAGTTGCTCCTGCAGTCCCCAATCCAATACCTGTGCGCGCCGCATCGCCTCCGCCAGGTTTAGCGAAGATATGTCCCAGCCTGGGGGGTACCCTCAAGCTCGGCCCGGCCCCAAGCCTCGGCCCCGCCTCCCGCCCCACCCCCGGCCCAGGGCTCCGCCCACCGTCGAACACGAGGTCGTCGGGCGCCACCATGGGCAACAGCGAACTGAAGGGCACGAACACTTCCTTGCCCTCGGCGTCCAGGCCCAGGCTAACAGTGCCGGCCTGCGTCAGCGAGCCGTAGTAGTTGGCCTCCTGGGGGGCGGCAGTGGGAGCGGAGTGAAAGGTGGGCGTGGCGTGGGGAGGGCCTCGAGCCGGCCAGGACCCCGCCCGGCACCCGAAGGCTCCGCCATGCTTTTGGGCACCTCCCCTCGGAGCTCCAAGCCTAGGCGGAAGCCGCTCCGCTCGGGAGGTCCCACCCTGAAGCCCTCCCACACCTTAGGCTCCGCCCCCGAGAGACCCCTGAGGAATCCCCGCCCCCCGTGGAAGCCCCGCCCAGAGTCCGCCCGCAGCCAGAAACCCCGCCCCCTATGGGCCCACTCCTCCGTTGGAGCCCCTCCCCCGCCGCAGGGATTCCAGCGAAGCCCTCACTTCGACCGAGCCCCACCCGACCCCCCACCTTGCGGCCGGTGCGCGTGGGCCAGGACAAGCGCAGTCGGTTGGCCAGCACGGCGGCGGTCAGCGTGGAGCCGTTGTTGCCGCCCCAGCCGACGAGCATGACCCCGAGCCGGGGCACCTGCCGGGCGGTCCGGAAAGTGAAGCGCGTGGACGTGGGGTGCACCTGGGGGCGGGCAGCGTGGTGAGCCGGGGGCAGCAGGCCCCTCCCCGCTCGCTACTACTGGGCCGGGGGTCGCAGACGTTGGGCAGTTCCCGCTCCCTCCCCGCTCCCTGACTCCACCAGCCCCGTGGCCCACCGGACGGCCCCTCACCTACCTTGAGGACGCCGCCCTCGCGGCTGACGCTTGTCGTCCGGTACTCGTACTGCGCCTCGATGGTCTCGGGGCTGTAGACCACATCGGGGCTCTCGACCACGAACTCAGTTGCGGCCTCCATCGCGACAATCTGGGGGCGCGGGGTTGGCAGGAGGTCAGCGGGGTCCCAAGAACTGGCCGGGCCAAGCCGACTTCGGCCCCCAGGGAGCCTGCACCCATCCCGGGGCGGCACTCACCGATGCAGAGTCGGCTGGGGCAGCGGCAGACGGCTAGGGCTCCGGGCGCGCGAACTCCAGAGAAAAGAGCCGCGGCTCCACCCCCGCTCCGCCCCTCGCTCCGCCCGCGCGCGGGAGGAGGGGCGCTCGCGGCGGGGGGAGGGCGCGCACCGACCTTGGGCTCGGGTTCGAGGCCTTTCGGTCCCGAGCCTCCGCCGCTGTGTGGTTCTTGGCCGGCCGGGCAAATAACCTGGGCCCCAGCCCCCCCGGCCCTAACTCGGTCCGCGTGAGTCACTTAGGACCCCCGGCCGCCTATCCCCACTGTACAAAAGAGGACTTTAAAGCTGTAAGGGAGCGCCAAGCCCCAGCCACGAGGCAGGAGTTTGCGTTAGGGTGGGAAACTCATTATTTGGTGGATTGGAGGAGGGGGCGTCTCTAGAGAAACTAAAGCAAGGGAAACTGAGGCAGAAGACTAAGCGAGGAATCGGATTTCAAAGCGTGACATTCCTCCAGCCCAGACTCCCTCCTCTTCCCCCTTCTTGAGCAGCGGTCAGATTCTCCACTCCCACAGGGCTGGTCCGGAGAGGGGCTAAGCGGGGGCTGTGAGTTCTCGGTGACCCCACCTGTAGCAGGAGGGCTAGCAAGCCTATCAAGGGCAGGGCTGGGGTGGGGGCGGGGGGTGAGACTCCTCCGTGGGGAAGCGAGGGAAGGCGATGGGCAGGGCAGAGGCGGCCAGCTGGGAGGAGCTAGGCCTGCACAGCTCTGAGCCCCTCTAAGCGCCCAGTGATAAAGGAGCGTGGGAACCCGGCAGGCGGGCGGGGGCGGCTCCCCCAGGAACTTTCCAAAACAAGCGGCCTCCTCCGGCTGGAAAGTTTCCACCCCTGGAACTGACCCAAAAGGTGGATAGTTGGGAACGTTTGCAGGAAACATGGTCAGAGCCCGGCCTTGGGGAATGGGGGCTCTAAAACCAGTCCAGACTTTGCCCTCAAGGGGCTCCAGTTGTGAGGGAGTCAGAAGTGAACTAACTGGGGGACTTCTCTGGTGGCCCAAGGGTTAAGAATCTGCCTGCCAATGCAGGGGACATGGGAAGGCTATACATGCCACAAGGCAACTAAGCCTGTGCACCTCAACTACTGAGCGTGTGCTTCAGAGCCCCACTGCAATGAGAAGCCCCAGCTCACCACAACTAGAGAAAGCCTGAGCACCACAATGAAGCCCTAGCATAGCCAAGAATAAGTCAAGAGAAGTGAGGGGGGCACTCCCAGCCAGAGGGACCTGAGAGGCAGCGGTGGGCAGGGCAGGCTGCCTGGAAGAGGTGGCTGCTGGACGGTGTCTTGAGATAATGAAGACATCTCTTATCAAAGAAAGATATGAAGAGCTGCCTAGACAAAAACCTGGGGGACTGGTTTCAGGGCCAGATGAAAAAGGGCTGGCTGCGAGGGGGAGGGAGACAGTTTGGTCCCCAAATCAAGGTAGACCCTCAGGGCTGGGGACGGGGCATTTGGTAAAATAAATATTTGGGTTTCGTCCTGCTTTCTGGCTTGGGGATTGAGTTTGATCACTAATTGCCAGGGGCTTCCCTGACAGTCCAGCAGTTAAGTCTCTGCACTTCCACTGCAGGGTGCTGGGGTTCGATCCCTGGTCAGGGAACTAAGGTCCCACATGCCCAGCAGTGTGGCCTAAAATTAGAAGAAAAAAATGATCAATGGCCAGTGACTTACTCAAACATGGAAGCTCTGTAAAAGCTCCTAACAATGGGGTGTGGGTGAAAACATGGAGACGCTGGGTGACATCTGAAGTCAGGGCAGCCCTGTACCGTTCCCCACACCCTGCTCCCCTCCATTCAGCTGTTGAAGTGTTTGCTTAGCACTGTGAGCCATTCTGGCAAACCTCTGAGGGGGTGGGAGGGAACCCCTGATGTATGGCGGGTTGTTCAGAAGTATGGGTGGCCAAGGCCTCGAGGCTGCTGTCTGCAATGGGGACCTGAGCCCCATAATCTGGCAATGGAACTGTCCGACCCCCAGTTGGTACTGGAGAATCTGCAGGAGCTGGAGCCCTCCAGGCCACATGTCACACCAGAGGACTGTGTAAAAAGACCCAGCCCTGGGGAAGCCCAGCACTCACAGGGCAGCCTGCGGTGCTGGCAGGAGGGGTGTGGGCCGAGCAAGTCCAGGCAGGCTCCCTGGAGGGGCTGTGGTGGAGTAGTTCCGGCTACTACTAGTACTACTTGTACTAACTACTCCTCCTAGTAGGGACCAGCTGGGGGTGTGACACGGGGTGTGTGCTGCCTGCAGGTGAGTACTGAATGACCAGGGGCCCCCAATCCCACCAGACTGCAGGCTCCCAAGGGCAAGGGCAGACTGCTCAGTGCCAGCGCCCGGCCGGAGCCTGGTGCCCGAGAGGTGCTGAGGGACCCAGGCGCTGGCCGATGTTGCCCACCAAGTGGCAGGGGCTGCTGGGCACCCCTGAGCCCTGTGGCCATGGTGTGGGTTGTGAAGATGGTACGTCCCCTGGAGACCTGGACTCAGAGTGTCTTGGGCTCAGGAAGGATGGTCAGGGAACTGCCTGTGGCCACAGGGCTGTGGGGGAGGCCAGTGGAAGGCTGGGGGAGGCAGGTGGGCAAGGCGAGCCTGAGGCGAGACGAGGCTGAAGCAGGCAGGGGTGTGGGGACAGATTTATCCACTAGAACAGCGTGGCCAGACTGCCTAGGGAGCAGGGTACACTCTGCCCCGTAGGGCCTGCCTGACCTCCCCTCCCGCGCCCCTCAGATTCCTGGGCCGCCTCAGAACTCAGGCCAAGGCCACTGGCCAGCAGGGCCACCAGGGAGGATAAGGCCCACAGTCCCTGACCCCTGGACCCCTTTAATCCTGGTCTTATTCTTTGTTTTTCCTTCCTAAAATAAACATTCCCCTCCACTGTGTCCTTGGAGGGTAGAAACTGCCCCCTGCCTCCTGCTCCTCACCTGGAGCACAGGGCAAGGATGGCTTTCTGGCTGGTGTCCTGCGCCTGTGGGGCTCCACTGGGCCTCAGGTTCAGTACCCCTGTCCCCATGGGGGGGGCAAGGGGAACCCCACCTCCACCCCAGTGTGCATCCCAGGAGGAATCATCAAACTGCCCTCACTCACTGTCGTTTCCATCGGCCAAAGCTCATCAGCCCAAATAAAGCACTTCCCGTGCTGCACACGGCTCCCCCCAGGGGTCCCCCTGCCCGGCTCAGCCCACTCTGTGCACCCACAGGGGCAGCACTCTGCTCAGGTGCTGGCCACGGCTCCCCCCTGCCTCTGCCTCCCGTCTCTCAGTCCTCACCTGTGAGCAGGCTGGCTGGTCTGCTGTGGCACCTGCAGGGCCTTCTGCCTCAGGTCCGCCCTCCACCTGCCAACCTCATTCCTGGGCAGCGGCTGTGGCAGTCTGCCCAGAAAGCTTTCTCCATGCTCAGCCCATGCGCCCCCCGCCCCCCATCCACGGTTGCCCAGTGGCAAGGTGGCCCCCTGACCCCAGTCCACCCCAAGACAGAACCAGTCCTCCCGATCCCTGGGGAATGACATATATACTCCCAGCTTGGGCTCACAGATTCAGTTCAGTGAATTTATTGTAGGTTGAAAAAAAATCAGCATTCACCTCTTTAGTGTACAAAAAGGACACTAGATCTTTTAAGAAAATATTAGGAAACTGAAGATGCAGACGTCTTTCAATTGTAACATTTTGGCAAAAGTGAAAAGTTCTTGTAAACACCAACTCCATGGCTCAAAATAGTTTTTCTCCACAGTACAATATTAAAAGAAAAAAAATAGTATCAATAAGTTAGACCATATTTAATCAGCTAGAACTTTTGTCCATCAACCCCCACCCCAAGCACAAAACTCCTCTTAGCTTCATAATTCCTTAAAAGGAGAAAATAAACAACAACAAAAAACAACGAGGAGGAGGAGGAAATTCAACTAAGTCCCTTGAACTGGACCCCAGGGCAGAGGGCAGGTGGGCTCTCCGGGGTGGGGCCCCTTGAGTGATCCTGCGCCACCCGACTCTGCACGTTCAGGCTGAGTGCATGATGGCTGTCCACGGAACTCAGGGTCCCAGGGTCTGCTCAGCCTGTCCTCCTCCATCCCAAATGAAAAACAAAACGACAGCTACTGAAACATAAAGGATCAGCTTCCTCAGTGCTCCGGGCACCCCAGGGGTCCTGTGGAGACGTTGGGGTGGGGTGGGGGCACTGCAGGCATGACTGCTCTTTGGGAAGCCATTAGGAGACACCCCCACAGCTTAGAAAAATAGACATGTCTATGCGAGCATTTCCGCTCTCCCTGCCTCACTAGGATCCTGGCAGCAACCCCTGCCCCCGCCCCCTGCAGTGACCCCTGGACTGGAGGTTGCAACCAGCCCCGCGGCCTTCCCCCATCGTGGCTTCACTGAACGTGGCTCTGAATTCACGTGAACGCACGCTGTAGACCCCAGCATGCCCTGGCGGGGCCCCGCGCGCACACACACACGCACGCGCGCACACACACACAAACATATACGTGCCCCCTGACGCTTTCAGGGACATTAGACTAGGCACAGTGACTAAGCAGCAATTGGGGTGTCCTTGGGCCAGCACCCCCAGAGAGGGGGGATCAGGCACCTTTTCTGAGCTCACTCTCCAGGGGCTCCCTGGCTCCCACGACCCCCAGCCCCTCCCTGAGTGCAAACCCCGTGGTGGCTCTGCAGAGACGACCCCAGAACCCATACATGGGGCTGAGGGGCGGAGCGAGGTCAAGAACACGGAGGCCACTTGGCCTCAGCAGTACAAAGTGAGGAGCAGCAGCAGAGGAGAGGATGGAGGAGAGAGAGAGAAAAACCCAGCCCTGGTGCTGCAGAGCGCGGGCTACAAGCACAGACGCTCCCGGCGACCCCCGACAGCTGAGGGCCTGGAATAGCAAGGCGGGCCTGGTGGCTCCCAGCAGCTGCTCCTGGGCCAGCTGGAGTTTTCCAAATAGAGCTGCAGGGCTTGCATTGCCGAGCCCGCCCCACTCAGAGCCAGGGAGAGGCGGTGTGTGAGGGAGACCAGTGCGGGAGAGGGGCCCCCGGTGCCCCCCGTCGGTTCTCTCTTCCGAGCTCGCAGAGGCAAGGCCAGACTTCCGGAGCATCTGTAATACTGTAGAAAGGACCCAGGGCAGCGTCTAGACCCTGGGCATCCAAGGAGGGGAGGCACAGGTGTAGAAAAAAGATGTTTTTTCTTTCGTACAAAAATAGACTCGAGTCTCGTCAGCAGTAGCCTGTCTTTGTATAAAACTAGAAAAGGCAAGCAGGCAGGCTGGCCTTGGAGTCTTTCTCTGACAAAAAGTTGAAGTCCCCTGTGGGGTGGCTGGCGAGGAGGGGGGCTTCTTGGGGAGCCCGTCCGAGGCAGGGGGGCTGCATAGGAGGTGTGGCGGACCTGGGGAGAGCTGGACACCCTACCTGGGTTTGTGTGACCTGTGGGCAGCCAGGCCTGCGTGGGCTCCCCTGAAAGCCGGCGTCGCTGGCTCAGATGACTGGATTCTTCCTCACATTTATTGTGTTAAATAAATCTGTTTTCTTGTCTTTAGCTCCCCCTTGCCCCCAGCTCCCCCACCATCCACAACAGTCAGCCAGCTGAGGTGAGCTGGCCTGGCTGGTCAGGTGGGGCCTCCTGCCCCGTGGCCGGGGGCTAAGGCCATGCCTGAAGCTGTCGCTGGTCGTACTCGGCGATGAGCCTCTTGATGTGGGCCAGCTTGCTGTGCAGGTACTCACAGCGGTGCTTCTCCTGGCTGTAGCTGGTGTTGGTCTATGAGAGAGCGCCTGGGGTGAGCCTCATCCACAGGGCTGGGGGGAGAGCCCAATGCCAACCCAAGCTGCCCTGCCTGGCTGCCCTCGGCCCCCACTCACAGGCCAGCACCCTCCCGCCCTGACAGGGGCCCCAAGCTGCCCCCAGGCTCCACCCTGGGAAACAGGGTCACGGCTGGGGTGAGAGGCGGAGGGGAGGTGGTCGTGCAGCTTCCATGCTGGGCTGGGGTGTGGCCGGTGGGAGCTAGGGAACGAGAGCTGCTGGGGTGTGGCACGCTCGGCCCTAGGGAACGAGAGCTGCTGTGGCGGCACCATGTGCCGGGAGCCGGTCAGCGAGCCGGAGCTGGGGGCAGCCAGAGCCACGAGACCGCAGCCCCTCCCTGCCTCGAGCACCGAAGGCCTCCGACGGGGCCAGGATGGGGTGGCGGACCGTGCGTCCTCCCCCGGACCTTTGAAGGAGCTGCACAGGGCCTGGGGCTGTGCTCACCCACAGTGGGAGAGTGTGCAGGGGAGGGGGCACCCGAGTGCCCAGGACAGACTTAAGGTCCTCAGCTATCAGCAGGGGAGGAGCTACTCTGAAGACTGGAGACCAACCCAGCGAGGCCCGCCTGCCTGCCCTGCCTCCTCTCCCAGACCGCGGCACCACTCACCTGATCCCACCCTGCCCTAACCCCACAAGGGGATGGAGGCTCACCTTTTTGATTTTTCGATATTCCTGAAGGATCTGCCCACGAGTAGTCTGGATGAAAAACAAAAGTGAACAATGCATTATCTGCAGGATACCCCAACGGAGTGACCCCTTCTCCTTAGTAACAGTGGCCTGCCAGGTCACTGCATGCTTGGGGACAATGGCTGTGGCTGTGGTGTGACCGCCTGAGGGCGTACAGAGCAGGGGCTGGGCCAAAGGGGACAACTCGGGGACATGCACGAGGCCACCCAGTGGCCGGGAGAAGACAGGGAGCAGCTGGGAAGGCACCTTCCCTCGCACCCGGTTGGCCGGGGCCCGGGTTGAGGCCAAGCACAGAGGCCCCCTGACCACCTGCAGGGGCTGCAAGGAGACGGGAGGATGGGAGTGTCTGGGGGGTGCTCGCCTGTCCTAGACCCTCAGAACCCCCACTGTGCCTCCAGTCATAAGCCATCTCCTCGGGAAATCAACCTGGCCTCCACGAGGGAGACAGAGCCCAGCACCACGGTTCACCAGGGCTGGACCTGTCGTCAGGTAACCAGCTCTGAAAGGGTCCCATGGTGGAGGCTGGTGTCTCAAGGCCCCCTGCAGGGACCAAGCCCCCTGTGGTGAGGTCCCACTAGGGATGGCTGGGGAAACGCAAGTGCCCCAGGAGGGGGAAGGGGTTGGGGCCCCAGGGACACTCCATCCCCTCCCCGCAAGGGCTGTGACAGCTCTGACGGGCTGTGGGGTTGGCCAGGGCCCGCCCCTCCTGCTGGGGGGCGGCGCTGAGAGCAGCAGGGGGCTGCAGAGAAGCCTCAGGTGCTTGGGGGGATGCACGCACCCCCGGCCCCATGGTCACCTTCCACCTACAGCGCTGCTCTTGCCCAGCCTCATGGCTGAGGCAGCGGAGCTCCCCGAACAGGCCTGACTCACTCGGAGTGGGAAAGAGGGGCAGGCAGCGCCCCCGCCCGGAACAGGAGGGGCTGAGTCTGAGGGCGCGGGCAGGGCACTACCTCGTACTCCTCAGAGCCCTGTGAGAGCTGCCGGAGCTGGGCGTCGAGCTGCGTGAAGCGCCGTGTGACCCGCTCGATGCGGGCGTGCAGGCCTCGGTACTCGCTGTACTCAGCGTTGAAGTCATTTTTGTAGCTCTGGCGCTGCTCCGAGGAGGAGATGGTGGCGTATTTTCTGGGGAGATGGGAGAGAGGGGCCGGAGGGGCTTAGGGGGCTGCAGCAGAGAGCCTGGAAGTGTCCACAGCCAAGTGGCCAGCCCCACCCAGGAATCAGCCCTGACTCCAAGCAGACTGGCCGTCAGGAATACACACACAGCCAGAGTCAAATCAGCACACGTGCGTGCACACAGGCAGGAATACACACACACAGCCACAGCGTCTGTGCTGCCTCTGCTAACCTGCAGGATCGGGAGTGGGAAGCAGCAGGCGAAGGAAGTACTCACAGCAAGTAGTCGGGCGTCTCCGAGGTCGATGTGGGGACACTTGAGCTGCTGCAGGTCCCGTTTAGACCTACACAGAAAAAATGTGTCTCCTGAGTTCGTACCTCGTGTGTCTGTGATGAGATCTACAGAAGGTTGATGCCCTACTGTCTGAAGGCCTCGGGGGGGGGGGGG
>SJYX01011986.1:60995-82648 GCA_006410675.1 Oreotragus oreotragus | reverse complement strand
GGGAGGGCCGGGGGGGGGGGGGGGGAGGCCACGCAGAGGGAGTCAGGATGGGCAGAGGTGGCGTGAGTCAGGACGAGCACCATCTGGCCGCCTTGGGGGCTGCCTGGAGCTGGAAGTGGCCCCTGCCAGTGGGAGAGGTGGTGAGCCAGCATGGTGTGCGTCCCCAGAGCACAGCCGTGCAGAGACGGCACTGTGGGTGCAGTTTTCAGCAAGCACCCAAAAGTACGGGTTCACTGCAGGATCAAAGCCTGGGAAGTTTGTCCAGAGCCTTTGCTGACCCCATGTAAAAGGCCACGAAGATGAAAACCGGTGACCCCTGGCCAGTTGAGTCCCAGGGGCATACCATTTTCGGGCCCCATAGGACAAAGCCGGATGGCTGCCACGGTTTTCCCCCTCCTCTCCATGTGGATGGAGTTGCAGGCCCTGCAGGCTCTGGTCTCTGGCCCGACCATCCCCACCCTGCCACCCCACCCATCCTCCATTCTTCCCACCAGACCCAGGACTGCGAGATCAGAGGGTCAGCCCTGGGACTGTGACCTGAGACAGTGCCCGAGGCCTGCCCGGGCTACAGTCTGCTCCTTTTCCCTGGGGACTTCTTCCAGATGACCTCTGTAACCGAGACAAGCGATGTTATCACTCTGAGGCCCTTGCTGAGTGCCTACTCTGGTGCCTCTTTTGAGGAGAGCAGCCCTCCAGTGGACCAGTGGTCTGATGAGCCCCGTGCGGTTTTATACTCCATCCAGCGCAAGGGGAGATTCCCACCAGGGGATGGAGCCCACCCACACCCCCATCTGGGTGTTGTCTCTGAAAAGGCCGTGGCCTCCCTGGGATGCAGCCCAATAGGCACAAACATGCAGATTTGGTCGACATCCCCACCGCCCACAGCCCAGGCATGTCAGGCATCCCAGGGTGCTTCACTTTGAGGCTGAGAATCAGATGGACCTGGCAAGACACCACTGGGGTCCAGCCTGTGGCAACCAGCCCTCTGTGGGGCCTCCTTGGCGGGGTAGGGGGGCGGGGGCACAGGTGGGCTGAGCTGAGGAGGCCGCCACACCCATCGGGGTCAGAGACGGTCACAGGGCAGGGCTGGGACCACAGGGCAGACGAGGGGGACAGCTGTGTGCAGAAGGGTGGGCTGCCTCAGGGGACACAAGGGTGAGGGAGCTTCTGCACTTGGGTGCTGACCTGGAACCCTCGCCAGCGAGGCAGGGGAAACATTCAGAGGACGACGCTGCTGTTAAAGGCGGGTGGGGAGCTCTAGCCTGCACAGACGCCCACCCAGGAAGGAGGCACAGCAGGAGGCTGTGTGGTGGGAGCTTGAGAGGAAAGGCAGGCCCCCACTCACCGCTCATCACTATCAGCTGAGCTGCCAGAGAGGCCAGTCAAGGGGGATCGCTCGGTGCCATACCCAACTTCTGGGGCTGCACTTGTCCTCTTTCTCCTCCTTGGGGGCCCTACTCCCTGGCTTTCCTGATCCCAAACCTCTTTCTCACCTTGGCCTGGGGCCAAGCTGCCTGTGGCTGACACACAGGGCAGGAGCCAGAGCCTTCTGAGCCCTACACGTGGGGCCGGCCTGGCAGCATCTTCCTGGCCTGGTCTGCTGTCTGGCCCCATAATCCTACTTCCCAGGACCCTGCCAGAGCACATGGAACCTCGCTTCTGCTGTCAGGGACAGATGGATCCCTGAGCTCAGCTGCTCAAGTCTGTGTCCCTGGCGGGACCCGGGTCAGATGGCCTTCACTCAGGGAGCCAGGCTCCCTTCCCCTCTGGGAAGCCGAGCATGCGGCAGGGCCAAGGGGTCCCAGAGGACTGATGGAGCTAGGAGGTCCGTCTTCATCAGACCGACCCCGGACCCAGTCTCCAGCTGCAGAATGAGGAGCAGGCATGGCCTTTCCGGAAGACAGCTGAGGGACAAAGTAAAAAGCCTGAAGGAGCAGAGCTCCACCTCTGGTCCAGGAATGCCCCCTGCTGGGGATCCTCCTGAGGAAATTATTTGAAAGCTACAGCAGGTGAAACGGCCCACATGACAGGCAGGGCTGCGCCTCTGTTGCTGTGACATGCTGATTAGGTTAAATTACGTGAGAGGAAAATCACAATGGAGTCAGTATTGCTCAGAGAGCTCTCTAAAAATGGAATCAAGAAGCCATTAAGGAAGTGTGACTTGTGCATGGCTCAGGCTGCATGGAATCTGACCTTTTGACCCCATGAAGTCACCTGCCAGGATCTACTTATCAGACCCCTACCCGCAAACCATGCGTGATACTGTCGACTTACTGGACCCCTAACCTAAAACAAATATTTTCTGACTGTCTGATTTGCGTCAGAGTTAAACCGTTCTCATCAGAAATGTTTAACAAACTCAAGGCTTTTGGTCTTCATAAACCCAACTCTTGCTGTTCCTGAGAACTCTCGTGGTCACCTGAACCTATGTCTCCCGAACGATAATTCTTAAGACCCTACAGAAACCATTTCCCTATTTGCATCCTCCAGAGTTATTTTGGGGTTGCCAGTAGCCACAAGGGGTGCTCAGCTCAGATGCCTGGGGCTCTAACTGGGAGTGGGGAGGCTCTGGGGGTGAGGGCGCCGCCCCTACGAGCCCCAGGCCCTTGAAGGTCTCCCTGGTCAGCGCAGAGTCCCGGCAGCCTCGCACCCCTCATCCTGCTGAGGGTCTCCCGAGTGCCAGCTTCCCTGCAGGCTGCAAGTGTGAGGCCTCGCTCTGGCTCTTACCAACTGCTGGTCAGTAGACGAGTCTCCCACCTCCTCCTGGACCCGCCTCTCAGACCCTCTCTCTGCAGGCTCAAAGGTTTGCTCCGCAGGTCACAGCAGGTCCATAGTGATCCAGGGAACCCCTCCCCACCAAGTCCTCCCCACCCCTCACAGCCAACCGTGAGCCCCAGACCCCTGCTGTGTGCTGTGTCTGGGGTCTCCCTGCAGCCAGAACTGGGCCCTGGAATTGTTCTTCTCCCTGTGAAATATCCCCTCCCGTGAGCCTCAGCTCCATCAGGCTCTGTGCCCCTCGCCCCCAGGGCTGGCCTGGCACACAACTGACTGTAGGAGCCTTCAAGAACAACACCTCCAGGGCAGTCACACGAGCCAGTGCGAGGACACAGAGGGCCTTAATGTGCAGGGTGGGCCCAAGTGGGGAGGCAGCCCTCTCGGCATCCTGAGGAGTGAGGGTGTGCGGGCACAGGGCCAGAGCTCAGGCCTCCAGTGACCCCCACCCCCCTTCTGCAGAGCCCTCTGCCCCTCAACCTCCTGACACCTACCCGGGGTGACTGGTGGGGCAACTGGAGGGGCTCCAGGGGGGCCCGGCATCTGGCTGAGTGGCCGGTCCCGAGGCCTGTCCTCAGCTGCCCTCTCCTTGTCTTTGTGCTTCTTGGATTTCTTCTTGGATTTGCCATGCAAGGAGCTGCCGTGGGGCCTGCTGGGCTGGGCACAGTCCGTCAGCAGGGGCATGCTGAGGCGCTCAGTAGAGGCTGGGGCGGCCACTTCCCCACGCTCACAGTCCCGGCCGCTGTGGCCCAGGTCATTGCTGACATCGGCCAAGGGGTCGTGGGCCCGCGGCGGCTCCAGTCGCAGGGGCAGGTGGGTGTCCGTACCAGCCAGGGGGCCCGGGGTGGGCAGCAGGCCCTCGCGGCCGAGGGTTGAGCTCAACTTCCCGTTGACTGTGGGCTGAGCTCTCTGGGTGAAGTGTGATATTCTGGGTTTCTTGTTGGCTAGAGGGTCAATGAAATCAGGAGGCTGTGGCCGTTTCTGTGACGGGAGAGGAGAGAATTTAAGGAGTGAGCCGGTGCCTGGAGTCACTGTATGCCCCAGGGAGAGGCTGGGCGGCAACAGGCCAGATCTGAGTAGCCCCACCACAGGCCCTGAGGGAACCAGTGCCCACAGGTAAGGCCACTTCCACCACAAGGGGGCGCGCGAACACCACAGCAGGCCCGAGAGGCCGAGCTGGGGGCCTGCCTGCCCAGGGACCGGGTGTGGGGGGCGGCGACGGGCCAGCAGGGCAGAGAAAGGGCGGTTGGGCCATCAGTGGACCCACTTCAGCCCATAAGGGCCACCCCTGGGAACTGGTCTAAAACACTGCTGTGCTCAGCATCCCCAACGGAGCCCAGTCTGAGTGACACAGGGCAGGCCCCACAGGCCAGGACAGCCCTCCCCAGGGCCCTTGAATCCCCATGGCATCCCTGTCACACGGTGCAGGCCTCATCCCCATTCACAAAGGAGAAGACTGAGGTCTGGAAGGCAAGGCAAGAGCAGAGGAATGGAGCCAGGAGCAGACCAGTTGGCCTGGGTCCAGGGTGCGGCAGTGTGGACCAGAGTGAAATGAGGCCCTGCCCTCCATGCCCCAGCCACAGGGTGCCCTGGGAGGCTTCAGGATCTAGGCCAGATGCCTTCAGGAGGAGGCAGGGCGGGGAGGAGAGCGGCTGGCCAAGCAGGGGACAGAGACATGGGACTCACTTGGTCAGAGCACGCGGGGGGAAGAAACAGCTGTCACCCAACAGCTCCGACAACAGTGAGGGACCCCACTGCGGAAGATCAAGCCCCCGACAGCAAGGCCCTCCCCGCACACCCTTCCCACCTACCAACACGGCAGATCCCGCTGGGGACACGGTGATTTTCAGAGCAGCCCTGGGAGTCAGAGCCCGCCAGTGTACAGAGTGGCCAGCGGCCCGTGCGCCCTCAGCCACACTACCCCGACAGGCAACCCAAGGAACCTATCCAGGTTCCAGACCTGGGACCCCCAGCCCCCAGTCCGCTGCTTACGCCTTCGAGAAAACTCGCCAGCCCCGAGTCAGAGGCCCAACAGGCTCCCCGAGAAGGAAGGTCAGGCCCACTGCCTCTGTGCAGCCCGCCCACCCTCCCCGCCAGCTGCTCCTACCTGAGGGGGCGAGGTTGAGCTCCCGTGCTCGCCCGGAGGACTGTTGGCAGCAAGGTCCCCAGGGAGGCCCCCTGTGCTCTGTGGCTGGCAGAGTTTCCTGCAGAGGAGAATCAAGGCAGGTTGGAGGGTCCTGAAGCAATGCCCTCCCTGCGAGGCACACCCAGGCCCACCCACCTCTGCACTGACACTTGCACCCAGCGTCTGGGGGGAGGGCCTGGCTCCTCGCTGAAGCAGGGCAGGGCTGGGTGCAACGGGCACGCCTGGCAGGCAGAGAGCAGTCGCGCACACCCTGCCTGCCCTGGGCGCACCCGCAGCAGCCCTGTGGCCACGGCCTCAGCCTCACCGCCAGAAGGCTGGCCACACTGGATGCTCTGTGCCCAGGGAAGGGTCAGGTGAACAGACGCTCATCTTGCCTTCCATGACCATGGAGATCGGGACCCCCGGTGCAAAACTAACCAGACACTCAGGGTCCATGCTGTGTCCCCATGGGAGCTACAGACACTGGGGGTTGGCCCTTTTTAAAAAAACATTTAGTCCTTACTTTTATAAATAACTATCATCCCAATAACAACGCTCACTGCAGAAAGAGAATGCAAAAGAGGGCCGAGATGCCCTGCTCTGAGGTGGGAGGAACCCCCAGATTCAGCTCCCATCTTCCTGGGAGCCAGCCCCAGGACCTCCAGGCATGGCAGGAGCAGCCAGCAGACCACGGAAATCAGCTCAACAGCGCAGCCAGGGATGAGAGAAGAAACGCCCCAACGCTTGACAAAACCAGAGGCCCTGAGAGTCACCCTGGCTGGGTGGGGCTGGCCTCTTGAACTCCTAGAGGCCGAGAGTCTCAGGGGAGCCCAGGCACCCAGCTGGCCCCCCACGCCCTGCAGGAAGCCGAGCTGCGGTCCGGGGCCACGTCTGCTGCTCCAACCAGTGGCCAGCAGAGCACCTCCCTGGCCCTCAGCCGCACTCCAGACTCCGGCGGCTGCCCTCCCCACAGCGGCCTGAAACGCAAGGAGCGCCGAAAGGAAGGTTCCGAGAGTGGGTGGGGCAAGTCTACTGTCCAGCCCTGTGGAAGCAACCAGAGCTTTCAGTCAGAGAACCAGGTGTTCACATCCATTCTCTCTCAAGTCCCCACTAAAAAGGCATAAAAGAGAAAGGGAAAAAAAGACAGCAATGCTACTTAACGCGCGAAGCAGACGCACTAGGGGACTGTCCCGGAGGAGCCAAGGAAACTGAGTCCTGGGCCGCAGGCCCGCAGCGTGTGCCTCGGAGACCTCAGTGGAGGCGCCTTCCAGGCTGCCCCCAGCAGCCCTGCGCTGGGGCCTGGTCTGCTGGGGGCAGCTGCAAAGGGAATCCCCAGCATGTTTGGGAGTAAAGGAGCCCAGGCCTTCCCCAGGGGGTCAGGAGGCTGCTCGGGGCACACAAGATGGACAGAAGCGTGGCCTCCAGAGGAGAGGAGACAGAGGGGCCTGTGGAGAGACCCAGAGATGCCTCAGGGCTACCAGGGAGGCTGGACTGCCAACAGCTAAGTTCTGCGGAGGCGGCACCCCGACTTCCAGGCAACAGCTGTCAGGCCCTGAAGCAGACAAGACGATGCATTTGAAAGGACAGAGAGCAACCGAGCCCCTGTGCCACAACTACTGAAGCTGAGCCCCAGAGCCTGTGCTGCACGACAGGAGAGGCCGCCGCAAAGAGAACCCCGGGAGCCGCAACTGGAGAGCAGGCCCCCTGGCCACAACTAGAGAAGAGCCGCACAGCAGCAAAGACCCAGCACAGCACAAAGGAATTAACTCTTAGAAAGAAAGGAGAGAGAGACTCTAAGAGGACGAAAACGTTAAATCCACCAGAAGCACACCGGCCTTAACAGCCTCAGAAAGACAAAGATCTGAAATACACACCTCTCAAAAAAAAAAAATAGCCAATAGATAACTGCATGAATAGATGCTCAGCGTCATTCATTGCTCATCCAGGGAAACTCAAATCGATACCGCTGTGAAATAACACTTCACACTGGTTAGAATTTTAAAAAGAAAAAAAGAAAAGAAAATATAACAAGTGTTGGTGAAGCTGTGGAAAAACTGGAACTGGGCACTGCTGGTGGGAATGTGAAATGGGGCAGGCACTGAGAGAGAGTCTGGCAGTTCTTCAGAAAGTGAAGCACAGGATTACCACACGGCCCTGCAGTTATGCTCCTCAGGACATATTTGAGAGAACTGAAAATCTGGGTCAGTTATATTTGTGTCCCCGTACACAGATGTTCATGGCATCACTGTACACAATCCCGAACAGGTGGAAACAGTTCACATGTACACTGACAAAAAAACGAATAAGCAAAAACTCAGACATAACAGACTATAGAAAACAACCAAGAACCTGGCTGTAGAAAAGAACGAAGCTCTGCCACACGCTAAAATGCGGACAGACCTTGAGAACGTAACACTGAGTGGAGGAAGCCAGACACAAAAGGCCACACAGCATACAATCCCGTTGATAAGAAGTGTCCAGGACAGGCAAATCCAAGAGACCAGAGGCAGATGAGCGGCCGCCAGGGGCTGGGGGCGGGGAGTGACTGCTAATGCAGGTTGTTGGGTTTTTAGGGGGATAGATGGTTTGGAACTAGATGGAGGTGGTGGTTGCACCTTGGGAACTAGAAATGATGGCAAAAAGAGAGACAGATGGGAGGAGCTGAAGAGCTCTCCCCAAAGTAGAAGAGATAAGGATAAACAACCGGGAGGACAACAGAGAATGGTGTGGAGCATGGCCCCAGGGGCAGACTGAGGAAGCCGCTGGGAGGACACTGGGGCCTCCCGCAGCCGCGCCGAGGACGCAGAAGACGAGGCCAGCGTTCAGACTGCCAGGGCCACCGGCGCCCCGGCCCCAGCCACCCTCCACACCATCGCAGGCCAGGGAGGGAGCCGACGAGGCGTCCGCGGCCAGAAGGCTGCTGCTGCTGCTAAGGCGCTTCAGCTGTGTCCGACTCTGTGTGACCCCATAGACGGCAGCCCACCAGGCTCCCCTGTCCCTGGGATTCTCCAGGCAAGAACACTGGAGTGGGTTGCCATTTCCTTCTCCAATGCATGAAAGTGAAAAGTGAGTGAAGTCGCTCAGTTGTGTCCAACTCTTAGCGACCCCATGGACTGCAGCCCACCAGGCTCCTCCGTCCATGGGATTTTCCAGGCAAGAGTACTGGAGTGGGGTGCCACTGGCTTCTCCGATCTAGAAGGCTAGATGTGGCCAACTGCCGACTGGCGTGCTGGCCACCCGGGTGTGGAGCTGTGGCAGACGGACATCCCAGCCTTCTCCGAGAGACGCTCCAAGAGCTGGGTCCCTTCAGCATCAGGGCAGAATCCCAGACCCGGAGACAGAAGGACTTGCGAGGGAGGGAGGCAGCTCCCTGTGGAAGCCCTGGCCCCTTGAAAGTGATAAAAGGCTGTGAGACAACCAGAGGGAGCTTGTGGCTGGACGTGAAGGACACACAAGGTTGATCACTTGGCCAAGCAGGTTACCAACTATAGGGAACGTGCACTGCCTGTGAGACAGACAGAGGCTCGGGCTGTCTAGGCTATGCCCTGGGGGAGGGGAGGCCAGGACAGGGCAGGTTGGGGGACTGATTTCAGGGCCACATGGGGTCCAGGCCTCATCCTGCACTGGGACATCCAGACTCAGCCTGGGACAGGCCAGGCCTGAGCCGTTACACATGGGGACTGAAAGCACGGAGGAAGCATCCAAATAAACAGCTGAGGGCTTCCGTGGTGGTCCAGTGGTTAAGAACCCGCTTGCCAAGGCAGGGGACACAGGTTTGCTCCCTGGTCCGGGAAGATTTCACATGCTGAGGAGCA
Organism: Oreotragus oreotragus; assembly: GCA_006410675.1. Lineage (NCBI taxonomy): Eukaryota > Metazoa > Chordata > Mammalia > Artiodactyla > Bovidae > Oreotragus > Oreotragus oreotragus. Next base: position 73,936 of record SJYX01011986.1, on the reverse strand, counting down.
ATTAAGTCCGTGTGCCACAACCCCTGAGCCCGCGCTCCAGAGCCCACGCGCTGCACCCAGGGAAGTGCGCGCCCCCTGAGTCGGTACTCTGCAACGAGAAGCCCGAGTGCCTGTCTGCAGAGCAAAGCCATGGGGCGCAGGCAAACCCTGGCAGCACAACCATACCAACTCAGGTACAAGTTTAGAACAAGCTGTAGGATGAGGAAGGCTGCAGCCCCTGGGGTAACGCGAGCCCCCAGGCCCAGTCTGTAACAAGAGGGACACCCTAAGACCTCGTTTCTCCTTCTTGCCACGAGGCCCACGGCATGAAGAGCGGCTGTAACAGGGCTTTCTTCAGGGAGGGAGCAACCTAGACATGGAAAAAAAAGCTGCGCAGAGCAGCGCTGGGTTGTGGCTATCAGTGATACTGACCCTGACCTCTGCCCACCAATCAGGTCAGGCTCCCAAGCGCAGCAGATGCTGTCAGCTTCCGGAGAGGCATCGGGCCAGGCCACCCCCCCGCCAGCTGGCCCAAGCAGCCCGAGAGGAGAGCGCCAAGACGCCCCAGGGCAAACATGAGGGAGGAAAGGAGAGCTTGGCGTGGTCCTGAGCTCAAGAACTTGAGGAGCCTCCCACCTGATACCCCTCAATATTCAGCCCAGTTTCCTAGGGACCACACCCACCCATGGGCAGACTGCCCACAGGCTACTTGCTCCTGGCCATGCCCCTCCTGGAGAGCTTTGGGACAGCAAGGCCTGGGGGCCTGAGATCAGCGGGCAGTGAGAGGCTCTGAAGGAAGGGTGGGAACAGCCTCAAGGCGCCCCACCTCCATGTGCCCCTTGGCACCTCAAAGCACTCAGGTGGGTGTAAATCACTATTTTAACACCACTGCCATGCGTGCATGCATGCTCTATCGCTTTAGTCGTCCAACTCTTTGCAACCCCACACCCTATAGCCTGCCACCAGAGTGCATCAGAGTCTCCAGGCAAGGATACTGGCCTGGGTGGCCATGCCCTCCTCCAGGGGATCTTCCCAACCCAGGGACTGAACCTGCACTGCAGGCAGACTCTTTACCACTGATGCGAACGCCTGCGGGAGGTAACAGTGTCTGAGACATGCTTGGTGGCAGCAGACAACGCCCAGAGGGGAGGGGGGGCGTCTTCTGCCGAAACCACCCCCTCTCAGCCTCCCTGAGCACCTAGAGACGTCTAGAGAGCCACAAGAGTGACCCCGGGACGGGCAGGTGAGCACCCCGCAGGGCCGAGGAGGAGCTTTCCAGATGTAGTTACTGCTTTAAACAACTTAAAAAAAAAAAAAACCTTCATAAATTGCTCCAAGTCCCTGAGAAACCACTTAAGGACTAATTAGCATCTCAGGCTGCTCTGAAGGGCGCTTCACAGCCGGGGCTTCCAGGCATCAATCGAGAAGGAAATCATTAACTGCTTGCCTTAGACAGGGGCCTACTTAACCACTTCTCCCCAGAGCCAACTTGGCTACCTCTGACTTCGGGTCCCCATTAACCCGAGAGGGGATGCGTTTAATTAATGCTGCTTAATAGTGTCTGTGGGGAGGTTTGTTTTGCTTTGTTCCTCTCTGCTTCCAGTCCTTTAGACCTTCTTTTTGAGAAAGAGGTGGCCTGTAGCAGTAGCCTGTGGGGAGGTGCAGATTTCAGAAGGAGCTTGACAGGAGGGGCAGGAGGGGCAGCAAAAAGGCTGCTTTGGGGTCTTCTGTCTTGAAGTTCTCACGTTCAACACAGAGACTCAGGCCCTCCACCCTACTCAGCAAGGCTCGCCTTCTCCCTACAGGAGGCCATGGTGGGCTACACAGGCAGTCTCTACACACCCCCTCCACCCTGCCTGCGGGACCTGTGGGCTTTGGCGCCACGGGAGACCGCCCCAGCCTCGTGGAGATGAGATGTGCCCCAGGCCCAGGGGATGGGACTCATTGATGGATGGGGCGGCAGTGTTACCGGACGAGCATCCGCTTCAGCAACTGCTGGTCTCCCTCCGAGTAGCCAGGCCAGTCCTTCTGCACATCCTTGTACACACAGTCCTTCAGAGTGCATGTGCCATCCTTGGCATTCACGTTGGCCACCTGCAAGAGAGCGCCAGGGGCACCTCGTGTACAGCCCAAGAGACAGAGGTGACCATGAGAGTGTTTCGGGGGGTGGCGCGGGGAGAGGCGGAGACGGCCATTAAAGGGGAAAGAGGACAGCACACTTTTGCCCCAAGCCGACACTCGGCCCCCCAACGCCTCTGCAGGCCGGGACGGCGGCCCTTGGGGTGCCGAAGGGTCAGAGCAGCAGGCCCAGATGCTGCTGGAGGCCAGGCTGGCTCCACAAGGGGGCGCTGCCGTCTACCCTCCCAAGACTCCATCAGCAGCCCATCCCCCTGCTATGAACCGAACCATTTTTGTCCTCCACAAATCCATTTTTGTCCTCCATTTTGCTAACCTGAGGCGATGGTATTAGGGGGTGAGGCCTTTGGGAGGTGGAGGTCATGAGGGTGGCGCCCCCACGAGGGAGTGTCTGTTTTTGGGGGGAGAGGCTGTGCTGGGTCTTTGCGGCTGTGCGTTTTCTCCAGATGGGGCAAGTTGGGGGCCACGCTTTAGCTGCAGCGTGCAGGCTTCTCATCGCGGTGGCTTCCGTTACAGAGCACAAACTCCAGGGCTCTTGGGCTTCAGCAGGCGCGGCGCACGGGGTCAGCAGGTGTGGCTTCCAGGCCTTGAGCACAGGCTCACAGCAGTGGCTCAGGGGCTCAGCTGCTCTGCAGCATGTGTGATCTTCCTGGATCAGGGACTGAACCCTTGTCTTCTGGACTGGCAGGCAGAGTCTTTACCGCTGATCCACCAGAGAAGCCCAGCTGTCTTTATAAAAGAGAATCCAGGGTTTTCTCACCTCCTCCCCTGGATGGCCACGAGAAGGCAGAACGCAGGCCCTCACCAGACACCCAATCTCCTGGTGCCCTGATTTTGGGCATCCCAGTCTCCAAAGCTGTGTGACAGGTCTGTGGTGTCTAACCCACCGGCCATGGTGTTCTATGACAGCAGCCTAAGATACACACTCTCAAACTCACAGCTCCTGTGGCAGAGTTAGCCGATCTGGGGGAGCTGGGGGAGGGGTGCCTTCAGGGCCCAAGCTGAGCCCACCTTCCTGCAACCAGCCAGCCCTGCTGCTTCTGGTTAACACAAGCTGAGTTCGTCTTCAAGACTGTGCAAAGATGCATTTAGAACATCTGCCTAATGTGCTTGATGGAATTCAGGCCCCTGACCCGCAGAGGGCGCTCTCCTGTGTCTTGTCAGGCACCATGGTCTCCAGAACGCCCGTGCGGAGCTGTGTGACTGCCACAGCAGCTGCTGTTTTTACCACACCTGAGACTATGAATTTATTCTCCACGTCACGGGAGTTTCCCCAAAGAGCATTTTTTAATGGTTGAGTAATATTCCACCAAGAGGCTGCACTGTGATTCACTCAACCCTTTCTCCTTTGTTGGACACGGACTCCGTTTCCAGCTTCTCTGGAGCATAAACAGATGTCACTTGTGCAGGTTTTTCCATGCTGGTGATGGTTTTCTTCAGCTAGCTTCCCAGAAGTGGGATTAGTGGGTCAACGACTCTGAATATTTTTATGGCTTCTGAGACGCTTTGCTAAAATGCTTTCCAGAAGAGCCACCCACCCATCCAAACTCTCACCAGGAAGGTGGAATGCCTCAAATCTTCTCTCCGGATGTTTTCACAAAAGTAAAAGAGGAGGTGTCTTTGCACAGCGCTGCTCATCAGTCACTGGGTGGGGGGGCGGGAGGGCTGGGAAATGAGCATCCTTAGTGAGATGCAGCCCCCTATACCTTCCTATCCTCATGCTGGTGGGGTCCCAATGCCCCTCCCACAACTGCTGGGGAGAACAAGTCTGCTACCAAACACAGAAGCTCAAGGCAGATGGGACAGGAAATCAGAGAATGGGAGAAATCAGAGCAGGCACCCAGGATGCTCTAGCGCTCTAGTGCAAGACACTGCCTGGGCCGCCTCGGGGAGCTGCCAAACCCAAGGTGGCTGGGGATGCTGGCACCCAGCACGATGCCTCTCTGGCCCCAGGAAAGGACCAGGAGCAGTGAGAACACCTTGGCGGTTAGAAGTGAAGCAGGTGCCCCGGGCTGACCCAGGTCAGCCCCGCCAGCCCCCCTCCCCAGAGGACTAAGCCTGGCGCCCCTGGCGTCTAAGGGTCACTCAGTGGGCAAATCTCAGGCACCATCAAATGCTGGGTGGGCCAAGGTTCACATTCTGCATGTGCTGCTTTTTCACTCTGGGCCTGAACAGAACAAGACTGGAGAGCAGGAGCAAGGGCATTTTTCAGAATGCCACCCCAGGGGCTAAGGACCTGGCTGAACGGTGATTCGCACTCCAGGCACCGGCCGGGGCAGACATGGCTGTCACCCCTGCCCTCAGTCTCGGCTCATGGCTGACGACCCTGCCCAGCTCCCTTAGCTCTGCCTCTGTCACCCTACGGTGCAGGAGGCAGCTCTGGGTGAGGCAACACGTGACTTTCCAAGGAAATGAGCACCCTGGGAAACATTCTTCTTGGTTCCAGAGCTTTCTGGATGCTCTAGCAAGCCCCAAGAAAACTCCTGGACTACAGAATACTGTATCTGTCTTCTCTAGGCCCTGAGCCGACTCCTGAGAAACACTGCCACTCAGTCCTCGCCAGCACAACCTCCATGTGGGGCGCGGCGGCTCAGGAAGCCAAGTTTGCAAAAGGCCACCAGTGAGTACACGGAGGAGCCCCTGACGGAAACGAAGGCTCCGGGGAGCACCTCCACTCTCAGGACACAGGGAGCTTCTCCATGGTGCAGGGGAGGGGAGGCACCTGCCCTGGGGGGCGGGCCCAGCCCCAGATCAGCATTCGTGCTCCAAGTGCAGGGCTGGCCGCCAAGGGCCCTCTTCCCTCTTCACCCCTGCCCTGCGCCCTGAACTCGCTGGGGGTGGTGATGACACAGGGATGCCGGACCGAGCACGGGGGGACGAAAGCCACACCGATGTTCTCCCAAGGTGTGTGTAGTCACCCCAGTCTTGGACTGCACTCAGGGAGGGGCAGAGCGGCAGCAGGGCGCCCACGGGAGAACTCGGTCAATTGGAAATCCTCAGAAATGCGCGGAAACTCCTCAGACACAGTTCCGGATGGTCGTGGCGCCAACTTTCGACCACAGGAGGCAGCACCCAAGAGCCTACAGTGTCTGAGGCAGGCCGCAGCTCCTCCCAGAACACTGGCGTGCCTGCCGCTGGCTGTGGGTCCTCGCAGCAGCAGAGCTCTGAGCAGCAGAGCTGCCTCTTCACGGCCAAGCGGCGTGCACGTGGCTAGCCAAGGCGGTGAGTCGGGAGCGAGCCACCGGCCCTCTCAGGAGCCCGTGAGCTGCTTCCGCCAGGGCGGCGCTGGGACCAGCGCTGTCGCTCCAAAGTCCTGGCTGTTTCACAGCAGGCTCTGCCTGCTGGCCCCACGTTCCCGCCTGATTTACCCCCTGACCCCAAAGAGAGGTGCTGTAGTCACTCCCCAGCCACACAGAGCCTGAGGGTCCAGACGGGAAGCCCCTTGCCTAGCGCTACAACCGATAAGCCACAAGGAGACCCACCTGATATGAAGCCTGAGTTCTTGCTAACTTGCGCTTGCGGATTCCCCAGGCTTCATTCAATTCCAAAAGCCTTGTGCATCTGAAGTCTTGGGTCCCCCGTGCTACGCCCACTGCCTGCGAGCCTACAGCTGTGAGGAGACGAGCCCTGAACAGTAAGGTGCCCCATGCCCCGGCCCGGGCAGCACGCACCTGCTGGAGGAGGCCGTCCAGCGCGTCCTTGTCCGCCTGTGCCAGGCCGTCCTTCTGCAGCCGCAGCAGCAGCTCGGCCTTCCGGTAGGGCCTCAGGGCCAGCAGGTGCAGGACGCGGTCCCGGAAGGGCCGCTGAGCCACCCCGCTGGCCCCACCGGAGCTGCCAGCGCTGCACTTCTTGATGGCACTGGCCGGGTTGATTGGGGTTGCCCGCTTCCGGGAGGGCACAGCATCCACTGCCCCTGGGGCCGGTTTCCGAAACTGAACCTTCTTGCCTACAATAAGAGCCAGGTGTCAGGGACGGGAAGGGCTGAGGGGTGGTCGCCGTGTCGCCCTGCCTGGAGAGGATGGCAGGTTCCTGAGCGAGCACACGGACACCCACGGATGGCCCACGGCCGGCAGCACCGAGCGCTCACCAAGCCCAAGGCACCTTAAGACTCGTGCAGGCCCCACTCATCCAGTCAGAGTGCCACCTGCTGACCACAAGCAGATCAAAGGGCACTTGCGGGGTCCCTGGACTCAGAAGTGGGCTGAGAGCCTGAACTAACTTCATCCAACCCCTGGCCCCTGTGGGGAAGGGCGCTGATGGTTAAAAGGGAGTCCCAGAACAGCAGGAGCAGCAGCCCAGAGCCTGCAGTTCCCAGCTCTTTGCTGGTCCCCTGGGCCCCGCCATGCTCTTTTATGACCAAGGAGAAAATAACTGTCAGGTCACTTGGGCAGACCTGCCTGTGCTCGGAGCCCCAGGGGCCACAGGCCTCTCTCCCAAACAGAGATGTGTGAGGGGTCCTCTTGGCGGAGGGGGCTTCCATCCAAAGTTGCTCACTCCACCTTGGACGACGCCCCTGCCACCGCAGGAAGGAGGACCTCTGAGCAAAGTCAGTGCAGGTCTTAAACCCTTGGGCCACAAAGCTCTCCACGACAACTGTCTTTTGCACATATCCCTCAACTCTGACTTGTCAAATGAACACAAGAAGGAGTGCTTTCAGAACCTGAAGGGCCTGACTTTGTCCCCAGAGAGCCCTGATGACATGGGGTGGGGGAGAGGCCTGACACGGCCAGGACTGCGTGTCTGTGGCTTCTGAGGCACTGTATCCTAAGTGGAACAGTAAGATAAATTCTGGCTAAAAAACCCACCCAAAACTTATTAAAATGTGTACAAATGTCTGTATTTGCATCTTAAGGCAGAGCAGGTAGCTGCAGCCCTTTGGGATTCTGGCCGGCACCTCCTGGGCAGCTGACAGCCCGGAGCCCGGGCTCCCCGGGCACACACTGCCATGCCCACCAGGGGCCCGTGCTGACAGGAGGACCAGCACCATCTAGGGTTTCATTCAGAGCCAACCCCACCGCTAGGCAAGGGAACTGCGTGCTCTGTGGGGCAATGTGAAAGACTGACTTTTTCTTAAAGAAGAAAAAAATCTCCAAAAGCCAGCAAGGTTCTCCTCTGCTTCATGCCTCTCTCGGGCCTTTTTCGCCTGACAATGAATTCACTGGAAACTCCGTCTACATCCAGGGGTGGGAAGACTGAGGCAGCACTATGGAGCTTTCTAAACAAACAGTACTTCTCTCTGCACTTTTAATGTGATCAGTGTCTCAATTTCTCTGAAATTGTTTCCAAACAGATGCTGAGGGGGTGGAAGGTCCTAGGAAACAGGGATCAAGGCGTTTCCTTCCAGGTCTCCACCCCATGGCCCCTCGCTGGCCCCAGCACAGCAGCAGGCTGCCCGCAGCAGAGCGCATCTTGCCATCTGCACTGTGCCCTGGCCCGGTCAGCCATGGGAAAGAGACGCCTGGGCAGGTGAGGGCGGGGTGGCCACTGAAGTACAGGCTGAAGCTCTGGCTTCACGCATGGTGAGAGGCAGACGCACCTGAGGCTAGAGCCTGGGGAAGGGGCCCTGGGATTCGGAATTCCCACAACTCCCAGGCCCTCTAGTCCATCCCGGACTCAGAACGCGGCAGATGCCACCCAGGAAGGCCCCGGCTCCCCTGGCTTCTGTCAGCCCACCGCTCCTGTTCCTGCTCCTATGGGCCCCGGGACTCGCCGGCTCCCCTGGCCTCTGTCAGCCCACCGCTCCTGTTCCTGGTCCTGATGGGCCCCGAGACGCGCCAGCTCTCCTGACACCTGCCCAGCAGGCACAAGACCAGCACGCGTGAAGCCCCCGCCCCCAAGCCTTACCCAGGTAACGGCCTCCAGGCTTGATGACGATGGCACCCCGACTGCGCGTCTCCTCCTCAGCCTGCGCCAGGCTCTGCCGCGCCTTCTGGTAGGAGTCGTCGGTGGCACACACTGTGATCTTGTCCTGGATGCTGCCCAGGCAGTCCAGGTGGACATCCCCATGGCTGCAAGACAAGAGGCCGGAAGGTGAGGTGGGCTCCTGCGATGACCGGAGAGGCGGCCTCAGGGGCCGCCCCCGCCCCCGCCCGACACTCCCGGCTAGGAAACGGGGTCTGGTGCTGACTTGGGCAACGGGGTTTCTGCAAGGCGCATCTTGACCTGAAAGAAGCAAGGGAACCTAGGTTCCTGGGCAAGAGGCGGCATGCCAGGACCCACGCCTGCAGCCTAGGCATGCTGGAAGAGCCAGGACAGTCCACCTGAGGAGGAGAGCTGGGGCTGGAGGTGGGGCAAACGCCCGCATGGCGGGCTGGCGCGGGGGACGCCACGGCGGGGGTCGAGGGAGCTGGGCCTGGCCATCGTGAGAGCTGGGGCAGTCTCGGCAAGGCTCACCTGGAGACGTACTGCTGGATGCAGTCGAAGCTGCCCTGGGGGCTGTCACGGCCGATGTTGGAGAGGTAGAAGGAGAACGTCCGCGCCTCCGTGGGGCAGTCAGGCTGGGGGATGGAGATGTGCTGCATGGAGAGGGGGTGTCACTGGGGGGCCCACAGGCAGGGCCAGCACGCGATCCTGGCCCATCCTGGCGATATGTGAATGCACCCCCTTGGTCTCCCTGTCAGTGACAGGCCAGTCTGTCACCACGGCCAGGCTGCTGGTGGGCCCTAGGTCCCACACAGCGGTGCAGGGTGGAGGTGCAGCTTCCCCTGTCTGCAGCAATGGCACCATGAGCTAAGGAGCACGATCCCTCAGCACACAGCCAGAGGCAGGGGCCCACTCCAACCTGGGCCATGGCTCAGGTCCCCCACCCAGCTGGGCAGACTGGGCTTGAGGCAACCCAGAAAGCTGAGAAGGCAAGATGGGTGGGCGTCAGGAGTGGGCTGGCACGCTCGGCCAAGATACCCTGGCACACACGCCCTCTTCTCCCACGTGGCGAGGCCCTCTCCACCTCCTCCAGGCCAGAGCCACCCTCACCTGGGTGTCTGGGAAGAAGGCAGGCATGCAGGCACAGGCCTCGAGGGGCTCACAGACGGGCAGCACTTGCCCCCGCCGCCCACGACACGGGATGTGTACACATGGTTCACCTAAGCCTGACGGCAGATGGCACCACTGCAGCCTAACGAGGCAAAGCCACAGCTGCCGGAGAGGAAGGACAGACGGCCTCGCCACCAGGTGGTACTAGCCCTGGCTGAGGCGCAGGGCCCGGCGCAGGGCAGGAAACCCGGAGGTCACTTCATTCCAGGCCGACCCTCTGGTCCCCTGCCCACCCTGGGCGACGGCCAGCAGCTGCTGAGAAACACAGACAGGAAAACCTCAGGCTCCAGCTGCCAGCCCCTGGGTGGGCCAGGAAGGGCCTCCAGAGCCCTGTCGCCAGAGGAGACCAGCCTTAAGGTCCGCCCTGGGCTGGAGCACTGGGGCTTGTCACAGTTAGGGAGACACGCCGGGAGGAGTCACGAATGGTCAAGAAGGGGCAGCACCAGGGCTAAGGGGGCAGAAAGCTGTCCCTGGCCTTCATGCCACCTCCACAGGCCGAGCTGAGGCCGTCTCCTCTGAGGTGACGTGAGGACACAGCACGCCCCATTGGCGCGGGACAGCACGCGACCCTGGGCTGAACACCTCCTGCCCCGTGCCCGGCTGTTACACGCCAACACGGCCAGCTTGGCCTGAGTCGAGTCTGTGTGATCAAGGACACGAAGCTCCGGCCACAGCAAGACCAGCAGCTCTCCCACTCCAGCCCCTGGAGGGGTGTGGAGACCCTCGAAGGAAGCTGGGAGGGCAGCCCAGGACTGGCTCCAAATGCCGCAGAACCCCCTCCACGCACAGCCAGTCTCTGCTGCAAGGAGAGGCTCCCTCCTCACACAGGGAGACCAAGGCATCAGAGAGTGGCCCCCAGGCCCAGCCGCTCGGGACAGGAAGAGCCTGGCCTGGGGGAGAGTGGCAGTCTGCGGCGGCCGTCCAGGGACTGAGACGACTCTGGGCTGATGACCATGCCGCCCCCCAGCTCCCCGCCCCACAGCTGGTGTCTGCCAGCGTGCTCTTCTGGCCCTCCAGCATCCCCTTGTGCACGCAGCAGGTGGTGGAGGGCCCCGTCAGGACGCGCAGCCAGCGGCAGGGAGACCAGCAGGGCACCGACGCCAGCCCTGGCCAGCCACACAGACCCTGATCTCCACACACACACGCTGCTGTAAGGGCCACAAAGGGCACGAAGCAGCTCACGCTTGGCAAGCGTGTTTATTCTATAAACCTGGACTGCCTGCTATGACTCACCTTGGGCAGGAAAACACCTATGCGTGTGCATGCACGCACGCACGCACGCACGCGCACACACACACACACACACACTGGAGTCCACGTGCAGCATCGCACTGTCCAGCACTGGCAGCCACCCTGCACCGTCCGCACACACTCCAGGGCAGACGGGACTTCTGCTCTCCATTACGGAAGTAACTGGACACCCAGCACCCAGATGCTCCTGAGGGTCACCGCGGGAGAGGCCCCCACAGGCACCAGAGGCAGGTACACACTGACGCAGCTACCCAGAACACGGCGGGAAGAGTGTGCCCCATGACGTCAGCAAAACCAAAAGTGCCCCTGGCGGAGCCTGAGCCCTGACCCACGGCTCCTCCCCACGCCCGACCCTGAGCCTCTCCCTCACCACGTGCTGGCTCTGCCGGAGACCCAGCCTCCCCCGGCAATGTTTTTCCATCTCCACCTGCTCAGAGGGCAGCGGCTGCCCTGCCTGCCTGCCACAGCCCCTGTCGGGGAGAGCTGTGGGATACGGCTAGGTCCCGACACCACGGTGCTCCTCTCTGGGCAAGGGCGTGGGGGACCATTCCCTGTGATTCTTCACCCCAGTGAGGACTTTTCCACACGGGTATCAGCCCTTTCAAAATCCTCGGTTCAGCGGTGGGGCATAGCCCAGCGGCCAGAGGAGGGTCTGTGCAGCCACTGGGGCCACAAGACAGGGAGGGGAAGGCCTGCGTGGAGCCTGCCACAGCAGTCCTGAAGCCCCAGCCCCTGCCCGGCTCCCTGGCACCAGAGCGCATGGAACCCTCTGGTTAACGGGCTGTTACGGTGCTGTTAATGGCTGCCAGTCCCTGGGAACCAAGTGAGGGGAACCAGCCCACGGGGCACGAAGGCCCAGGACACCTGGCTTTCTCTGTGATGGCAGAGAGTGCGCCCCGCATTCTGAAATTCGGCCTCGGCTCCGCAGTCTTCTGGACCGAGTCCTGGCTCCCCTAGGGGCCCCCACAGGCCGGGGCAGGGCAAGTCTCATGCATCTGACGCCAGCCCCGACTTCTGGTATGAGGAGGCTGAGGGAGGTGCCGCAGACTCACGGGTGTGCCTGTGTGAGGATGCACAGGCAGCCCGGGCCCTCCAAACAGCCGTGTGCCACCCGGAGGACCTGAGCGGCTGACATCCAACCCTGAGGACGAGGAGGCTGCTGGCTCCACCGCGGGCAGGTCAAGCCCCTTTGAAACTCGTCCCAAGTCAGGCTGGCAGCCCTAAGCCCATGTATGCGGGGCCTGATGTGTCTGCAGTGCAAGTGGGGGCTTCAGAGAGATGAGTGAAGCCCCGAGCAGGCTGTGGGCAGGAAGAAACAGTAGGGGCGCACCTGGAATCCTCTTCAGGAGAGAGCAAGACCGAACGGGGCACAAAGGAGTCAAGCACCGCCTCACCAACTCTGGCCAGAGGGTTTTCAGTGGACACGCGTTTCATTATCTTTATTTTCAGGGACCCCTCAGCATAAAATATATTTTGGATCAAGAGTTACTACTGCACGTTAGCACGGTCAGGAAGATCCTCTGGAGGAGGAAATGGCAACCCACTCCAGGATTCTCGCCCAGGAAATCCCACTGATAGAAAAGCTGCAGGGCTACAGCCCAGGGGGTCCCACAGCGTCGGACGCAAGTGAGCACATACCCCGGATGGCTGAGGAGGCCTTCCGAGAGCAAAGCAGCCTCTCCCGCACACTGGACGGCCGACAACCTCAGCCCCAGACCCAGGTGCTTTCTGAGCACCTCCTTCCTTTCTGAGAGCTGGCCCCGCACGTGGACAGGGAGGGGAGCGCACACGGCCCCTGAGCACCTCCTTCCTTTCTGAGAGCTGCCCCCACATGTGGACAGGGAGGGGAGAGCACATGGCCCCTGCCCACCACTTCCCAGGCTCCAGGTCGTTCCCGCCTCGCAGCAACGGGCAGCCCTACGGACTCCCGCAGAGCTGGCACCGGGACTGCAGACAGGCGCTGGTCACGGCGTCTGATCAGGGCCGTCAACGCTTGTTCTGGAAACCACCTTTGGGCCCTGCTGCAGCACAAAGCAAGGCCTCACATGGCCCCGGGCCCCTCCCCCTCCCTCCCTGTCCTCATCAGCTGGGGAGTTCTAGGGGGCCGGCCCCCGGGGGGGTTTGCTCTTCCCCTTGTGAGGCTGGTGCTTCACCAGCTGTCAGGGAGTGAGAACTCAGAAGTGACCCCTGATGGCAGAGGGGCCCAGGGCAACCACCCCAGTGTTTGAGAGAGTAGAGAACACACACACACACACACACGGACACGGCAGACGAAACAAAGGTGAGTGCTTTGCTCCACAGCACGCCGATGCTGGGCGTGCCACAGGTTGCCACGTGGTCACCCCCAGGAAGCGGCCAGCACCAGAGCCTGGCCACACACCATCTCGGCCAGGCCTCGCAGCACTCCCTGCACGGGTGGGGCAGAAACCAGGCCGGACCTGACTCCCACCCCAGGAGCTGGGGGACACGAGGCCCTATGCTAGCTGGGCTGCATTCACTGCGGTGGCGGGGGGGGGGGGGCGGCGCACCAGGGGCCGAGCGGG
>SJYX01011986.1:0-60884 GCA_006410675.1 Oreotragus oreotragus | reverse complement strand
GCGGGGGGGGGGGGGGGGGGGGCGAGCACCAGGAGCCGAGCGAGCGAGCGTGTTCTGGACTGCAGAAGGACTCTGCTTCTCCTTGGGCCGTGGTTCATTTTGTTGGCCGTGCAGGGCCTCACAGGCCCAGCTGTGGCACCTGGGATCTCTGCTGCGGCAGGCGGGATCTTCACTTGCAACATGCAAACTCTTAGTTGAGGCGTGTGGGATTTAGTTCCCCAACCAGGGATGGAACCCAGGCCCCCTGCATTGGGAGCGCTGAGTCTCAGCCACTGGGTCGCCAGGAAGCCCCTCCCAAGGCCATGTTAACCTGCGTCCAGCCCTTAGGTGCGCGGCCCCTCTCCTGGGTGGGGAGGCCGACAACCAGAGGGAGACCTGGCCAAGGTCCCTGAGTGAAGGAGCAAAGAGGGTCTCAGTCTTCAGTCCGCCAGCTTCATGGGCCTCTGGGAAGCAGGCCCTGCCAGCCTACCCAGGGTCCAGAACATGGAGTCGGCACAGGCACCAGGAACGCTGACCGAGCTGGGCCAACCTGCCCCGCCCACCTCCTGCTGTTTCCAACCTCGAGGCTGGAGGGCACGACCAGGAGAATCAGGAGCAGAGAGCAAGGGCCTTGCCTCCTCCCGCACTGGTCCGAGTGACCGCGACAGCATCCGCTGTGCACCTGCCCCAGGCCAGGCCTCTCACACCTGGCTGGGAGGAACGGTCACGTTCTATCAATACCCAGGAGAAGGACAAGGCCCAGAGGTCACGAGGGGCAGACTGAGCGCCTGGTCCTTCACAGTGAACGGGAAAGAACAGGCCTCCTCCAGTCCTCACACGGTCCCACCCAGGGAAGAGCCTCTTAGTGGAGACTCACGGCCTGGCTTGCTCCTGGCTGCAGCACACGGCCTCCACACCCTCAGAACCTTCTAGGAAGTCCATGACACATGAGAATGCCCGGAAGGAAAAAACATGTGGGCAAAGCATAATTCTCAATTCAGAGGCAGGGACCCTTCCTTGAATGGATGTGGCTCTTAAGTTTGGCACAGGGATTTCAGCGACACAGTGTAAAGCCCAGGAGACCCTCACAGTGCTTCTATGAGCATCCCAGTGGTGTCTTGCTGACTAGAAAGCGCTGCTCATGGATAAAAGAACAGCAATCTGTGCCCTGGCTTCCTCATCTTCCCACAGCAGCTGAGGGCACACTGTGACCACGGGCCACAAGAGGGCGCCACTGGGCCAGTCTGGCAGCAAGCCCAGCCGGCCCTGCCCCTTGGGGAAACACCTCAGGGAATAAAGTAGAAGCAGGCGGCCAGGGTCAAAGAAGGTATGGAAGCCCCAGAGAAGGCACAGGGCAGGGCGTGTGCCCTGGGGCCTTTAAGGGCATCTCACTGACCTTGACTGGTCTTGGTGTGATGGTGTTCCCCTGGCCAGGCCACAGCCTCTAGTGACTCCGTGACCAGGCCTCATACAATCAGTGGAAGGCCTTAAGAGGGAAACTGAGGCTTCCCTGATGAAGAAGAAGCTCGCCCATGAACCTCGGGGCCAGCTTCCTGCTTGCCCCATGGAATTCAGACTCATCAGCCCCACAAACCTGTAAGTCAACGTCTTGCAATATATCTCTTGGTATCTCTGTATATGCACTTGCAGACATGTATCTCCTCAAGGCTCCATCTCTCTGGAGCACCCTGCCTGGGGCAAAACATACGGCTCTCCCTGCTTCTGGAAGAAGCCAGCAGGCTATCATGTGGAAACTGACTTAGACGTGTGTGGCAACTCTTCAGATTTAAAGAAAAAAAAAAAAAAATTGCAATAAAGACTAGGAAAAAAAACTAAAGTGTTCCAAATCATCTTTAGTGGGTGGATGATATGGGGGTCCTAGGACCTGGGTGGCAAGGATTATGGACAATGCACCCTTTCTCCCATTCCTCAATTTTTCTGTAAGATGGTAATTTATGATCAAGTATCTTTCACGAAAAAACTGGAGTATTGAGTTTCTATACTTTCCGGTACTAAAAAGCTAAATACTTGTGGTCCTAGGTCCACCAACAGAGAGAAGCACCCTGCCCTTGGGGGCGGGCACATTTCCAGGTTCACATGGGCTCGGGGGGCATAGTTTCCAATCAGCACAAAGATCAAGTCAGAACATGAGTTTGGCAACGACAGGAAGTGGGAAACTCGGGAACTCCTGGACAGAAGAGCTGCCTTCAGCCCACAGAGGGCCTGCTGATGTGGCCTCAGCCACGGAGATAGCCTGGAGACGACCAGAGGCAGACCGTGGCTCAGCAGAGGGCCCTGCCTGGCACAGAGGGGGATGGGGCCAAAACACTGCTCCCAACGGGCTGCTGAGCCCAGCAAGCCACAGTTCTAAATAAGCACGATTAAGACCAAAAAAAGACTTACCCCTTGACTTCCCTGAAATCGAATCGAAGGTCTCAGTGAAACAGAATCCTGCAAAAGAGCAAAATGGGAAAATGTCAATGAAGATATCTGGAACCCATTTATGTATGGCTGAGTCCCTTCACTGTTTACCTGAAATTACCACAACATTATTAATCAGCTAAATAAAAAGTTTAAAGTATGAGGGAAAAAAAAAAAAGATACCTGGAAATCCAAAGACTCACTTCCCAGTCATACAAGGAGCAGGATAAAGAGTGTTTTTAGGAGGGGTGAAAGGAATAAACTACACGTGTTGAAAATGACAGGAAGTCACCAGAGCAGGGTTTTGATGGATCAGTAAGAGCTCCTCGGATGGCCCAGGGGCCAGGGGTGAAGGTACATGAGAGGTAAGGTGCTGTGCTTCACCATCCTCCCGCAAACTGGCACCAGCCCAGGCCATCCCACCTCGGAGGCGCTCCACGTGGAGCGGGACTGCACTGGGTGAGCACCGTCCGCCAGGAGGCAGGCTAAGGAGGCGATGCCCTCCACCCCAAGGCCCTGACAGGACACAGCCCAATACCTGCCCAGCTCCCACGTCACAGCTTCAGAGCAGCTTGTCCCTGTGCTTGGGGCGGCGGAATTTCCAAATGTCACAGGAAAAAAATACACCAAAAAATTCTACTAATTTAAGCTTTAGCTATTCGGAGATCAGCCTTCTGGTGGAATTTTAGAAAGAACATGGATCCAGATGGAGGGCCACACTTCTCTTTCTCATTTATCCCGGGCTCTTGGCACTCGCTGTGCAGCACACCTCACCCCACAGGGTGGTGCTGGTTCGTCACGATGACTCCCCCCCATCCTCAAACCCACAGGCCCCAAATCAGCCTCTGGGCCTGTGGTTCTCCTCAGCTTTCCTCCACGTGGCAGCCTAGATCTTGGGCTCGCCCGTCTCCAACAGAGCCCACCTCTCAGGCCTCCGCCCCAGCGCCCGCAGGCGTAAGGGAGGCCCCCCACCTGGACCCCAGGTCCAGTCTGCAGTGACTGCCTGTCTGCTCTGCACCCAGAATGTCAGGCCCGCCGTGGGCCCTAGGTGGGCAGAGCAGCTGCACACACAGGGGAGAGCCAAGCAGCGGGTGGGCTGGCCTCTCAGTGCCTGTGACCTGTCAGACCGCTGAGCAGCTGTCCACAGGTGAGGGGGACTGCGCTCAGCCAGCCTGGACCATGGGGGCCACACGCTCACCCTGCTCGGCTTACAGAGGCCTCCCCTTTGGCCAAGAGTCTCCGAGGACTTCACTCATGCACGTGGAGCAGACCTGAGCGGTCACACCCAGCTCCAGCACTCACCTCCCCGGAATCAGACACCCCCGAAGTCAGCCGCATTTTTTTTTTTTAATTTGAGAAAGACTGAAAACATTTTAAAAAGTTTTTTAATCTGAGAAAGAATGTAAGGATTTATTTTTTGGACCGTGCCCCCTACAGTGAGGATCGAGCCTGCACTGTGCACTGGAAGATGGAGTCTTAACCACTGGGCCACTGGGGGAGTCCCCACCCCACACTTTTAAAGCACATCACGCACGCTTCACTGCCAGGTGGGCAGATACAGCATGTCCTCCAGCCCCTGCGGGTGCAAGGGCTGCTTGAGACAGGGGCCAGGCTCCTTCGCAGCAGGCGCGAGACCAGATGACCTGCCCCCTAAACCATGGTCAGACTGCTGCCTGGAATGCAGTTCACAGCATTAGAGGGGCAGCACCAGGGGGGCCCCGTCTAGCTGGGCCCTCGGAGATGCAACATTTAAGCAGCCTTTGCTGGGAACTAGGTTAAAGACAGAGGCCCAAAAGAAGATCTGCAGGTGGCCAGTGAGCACAGGAGAAGCTGTGCCTCGTCAATGCAGTGCAGACTACGCAGGCGCCTACCGGGGCAGCTAAAAGAAAAAAGATGACACCCCAACCCTCCGCCCTTACCGGTGGGCGCATGAGGTCCCAAGGGGAGTCCAACAGGCATTTCAATATCCGTTAACTCGGCCGTGTCACAGGACCTGCTGCAGGGCAGACTCTGGCTGTGGCACACGGGCTCAGTGTCTGTGACACACGGGCGTAGCTGTTCCACAGCATGTGGGATCTCGGTCCCCTGACCAGGGGTGAATCCACATCCCCCGCACAGTAAGGCAGATTCTTAACCACTGAGCCACCAGGGGAGTCCCCTGGCGGTTTCTTAAAAGGCTTAACACAGTTATCACGTGACCCACCCATTCCAATTCCTAGGTATATACCCAAGAGAAATGAAAGCATAGGAATGCACAAAAGCATACCCAAGTGTGCACAGCAGAAATACTCTTTACTTCCCTGGTGGCTCAGCAGTGGAGAGTCCACCTGCCAGTGCAGGAGACCTGGGTTCGATCCCCAGGTCGGGAAGATCCCCTGGAGAAGGAAACGGCGACCCACTCCAGTACTCTTGCCTGGGAAATCCCATGGACAGAGGAGCCTGGTGGGCTACAGTCCATGAGGTGGGAAGGATTGGGGGCAGGAGGAGAAGGGGATGGCCGAGGATGAGATGGCTGGATGGCATCACTGACTCGAACATGAATCTGAGTGAACTCCGGGAGTTGGTGATGGACAGAGAGGCCTGGCGTGCTGTGATTCATGGAGTTGCAGAGTCAGACACGACTGAGTGACTGAACTGAACTGATCCATCAATTTATTGCATACTGTATTTGTTTCTTTTTATTAAAGAGGTTATATGTAGGGGATAATGAAAGTCATGGATGTTTTTGTTTATCTTTGGCTATGTTGGGTGTTCGTCACTGCATGTGGGCTTTCCCTGGTTGCAGCAAGCGGGGGCTACTCTCTAGTTGCAGTGCTCAGACTTCTCATTGCAGTGGCGTCACTTGTTACACAGCATAGGCTCCAGGATGCATGGCTTTCAGTAGCTGTAACATGTGGGCTCACTGGTTGCAGCTACCAGACTCTAGAGCGCAGGCTCAATATTTGTGGTGCATAGCCTTAGTTGCCTCCGCGGCATGTGGGATCCTCCTGGAGCAGGGACCAAACTCGTGTCCTCTGCGTTGGCAGACGGATTCTGAACCACTGGACCACCAGGGAAGTCTAATACTATATTATATTTGAAAAGGATCGTATTTATGTTGTCTTTCAGCAAGATTAAATTTACTTTCACATTCGGAAAAACAATTTACCTAATCAAAGATGATCTTACAGTCTTGGTTAGGTTATGTGAAGGTCTCTGTGACATCCTGTCACCAATTATCATTTAACATTAGTTGAGATGTTCTAATGTCTCACTTTTTTTTGTTCCAGCTCTTTCCTTGCACCTTAATTGTACAAATATGTCCTGAGACACCAGCTTTGTAAGAGACTTGATGCCTGTTAAATTCATCAGCGCTTCTTGACAGCTTGACATGAGCGTTGCTCTCTTTGTGAGGGAGCTTAGAGTTTAGAAGTAACTTTATGGATCATTTCCCCAGTTGATGTCACAAAAGTTCACTTTAGAACCTGTATGAAAAATCTTTCAGGATGAAGGTAATTCATGGAAAGCATTATCTACAGAATGAAGCCAAACAATCTAGGATTTTAAAATTTTGCCATATAATGTTAATTAAATTGTTTTACCTTCTTAATGTAGTCGTTTGTAAAATTACAGTTTCTGTTGTTCAAGTACTTCATACTCCTTAGTTTAAAAGTCCTGTTCACCAATATTCTTAGGACTATGAGTAGAAATATTGAAGAAACTCTGAGCTTGTTTGTTTATAAACGTATCATGTTATATGCTTAGTACTGAGATAATTATAGGAATAACCTGATTTTATCATTCTCTTTTACAAGTTAAGCTATTCTCTTAAGTTTCTGAGAAAAGTAAAACCTCTACTCTTCACCCGTTTCTGAGATAAACTTCCGTCACTTCCAGATACATTTACAGGAATATGCCACTCATCTTCCAGTATTTCAGTCCGTGGCTTGAGTTCCCTGATTTTGCTTAACTGATTTATCTTGGTTGGAAAGCTCAGTTACTACTGCAACTTCATGTTCTGTCTCCTTGTCACCTTTCTCATTTTTAAGCTTAACATTCACTAACTACTTGCTGTTATTTTTGCTGCATATGTTTAAATAACACTAAAAGAATGCCTGAATCTCCAGTTGATATTTTACAAGTTTAGTTAGAAAGTGTCAAAAAGGTTTAAAAAATAATTTAAAGTGGCAAAACTGACCTAGATTGAAAAAAGAAAACCATATAACTATAAAAATATATTTCAGTTCAGTTCAGACACTCAGTTCTGTCTGGCTCTTAGTGACCCCATGGACTGCAGCATGCCAGGCTTCCTTGTCTATCACCAACCTCTGGAGCTTACTCAAACTCATGTCCCTCAAGTTGGTGATGCCATCCAAGCATCTCATTTTCTGTCACCCCTTCTCCTCCTGCCTTCAATCTTTCCCAGCATCAGGGTCTTTTCTTAGAAGTCAGTTCTTCACATCAGGTGACCAAAAGTATTGGAGTTTCAGCTTCAGCATCAGTCCTTCCAATGAATATTCAGTATTGGTTTCCTTTAGCATTGACTGGTTTGATCTCCTTGCAGTCCAAGGGACTCTCAAGAGTCTTCTCCAACACCNGTCTTTTCTTAGAAGTCAGTTCTTCACATCAGGTGACCAAAAGTATTGGAGTTTCAGCTTCAGCATCAGTCCTTCCAATGAATATTCAGTATTGGTTTCCTTTAGCATTGACTGGTTTGATCTCCTTGCAGTCCAAGGGACTCTCAAGAGTCTTCTCCAACACCACAGTTCAAAAGCATCAATTCTTTGATGCTCAGCTTTCTTTATAGTCCAACTCTCACATCCATACATGACTACTGGAAGAACCATAGCTTTGACTAGACAGACCTTTGTTGGCAAAGTAATGTCTCTGCTTTTTAATACACTGTCTAGGTTTGTCATAGCTTTTCTTTGAAAGAGTAAGCGTCTTTTAATTTCACGGCTGCAGTCACCAACTGCAGTGATTTTGGAGCCCAAGGAAATAAAGTCTGTCACTGTTTCCATTGTTTCCCCATCTATTTGCCATGGGATGATGGGGCTGGTTGCCTTGATCTTAAGTTTTCTGAATGTTGAGTTTTAAGCCAACTTTTCGCTCCCCTCTTTCATTTTCATCAAGAGGCTCTTTAGGTCTTGGCTTTTTGCCCTACGGGTGAAATATCTGCATATCGTCTGCATATCTGAGGTTACTGATATTTCTCCTGGCAATCTTGATTCAGCTTGTGCTTTATCCAGCCTGGCATTTAGCATGATGTACTCCTGTGTATAAGTTAAATAAGTAGGGTGACAATATACAGCCTTGATGTACTCCTGAAAGATTGTTGCTGAACCATGAAAAGCTGCCAGGATTCTTGGCCTCCAGAAGAGAAGAATTCAATCTGAGGCCAGAGATGAGGCTTGATCACTCAGAGCTTTTGTGTAATAAAGTTTTGTTAAAGTATGAAAGAGACAGAGAAAGCTTCTGCTATAGACATCAGAAGGGGGCAGAAAGATTACCTCCTTGCTAGTGTTAGCAGTGCGGTTATATACCTTTTAATTAGTTATACAATGAATCAAAAGAATGTTTCAAGTTTGTGAAAATTTTACCAGACCTACTCCCACAATTTACATTTTAGGATAACAAGATTAGACATTAACAATAGAAAGATCCTCCAGACTCACTCCCATAATATACATTCTAAGATATCAGGATTAGTCAGAAAGTTTTCAGGAAGGAAAAACTGTCCTCTAGCAATACATTGAAGGTGAAGTCGCTCAGTCATGTCCGACTCTTTGCGACCCCGTGGACTGTAACCTACTAGGCTTCTCTGTCCACAGGATTCTCCAGGCAAGAATACTGGAGTGGATTGCCATTTCCTTCTCCAGGGGATGGTCTCCCGCATTGGAGGCAGACGCTTTAACCTCTGAGCCACCAGGGAAGTT
This sequence comes from Oreotragus oreotragus, assembly GCA_006410675.1. Classification (NCBI taxonomy): domain Eukaryota; kingdom Metazoa; phylum Chordata; class Mammalia; order Artiodactyla; family Bovidae; genus Oreotragus; species Oreotragus oreotragus. The sequence continues at coordinate 52,569 of SJYX01011986.1, read as the reverse complement.
GTTGTATAATCCCTAGTACAGAGTTTAAACTGAGTTGTGCAATTGACTAAGACTAAGGAATGTAGAGGAAAAAAAGTTTGTCCTTTTCTCCTCCTTGAGAATTCCAGATCCCCAGTCTCCACTTCGAGAGCCCCCAACCCCTTTCTCCTCCTTGGGGGCCCTGAACTTCTTATCAGTCTGCCTAGGAATTGACTCTCTCACTCCTTTCCCAATTTGGAACCAGTCTGTTGTTCCATGTCTGGTTCTACTGTTGCTTTTTGAGCTGCACAGATTTCTCAGGAGGCAGGTAAGGTGGTCTGGTCTTCCTGTCTCTTTAAGAGTTTTCCGCAGTTTGTTGTGATCCACACAGTCGAATTTGGGCTTTGGAGTAGTCAATAAAGCAGAAGTAGATGGTTTTCTGGAACTCTCTTGCTTTTTCTATGATCCAGCTGATGTTGGCAATTTGATTTGTTAAAAATGTCTTAATACTGTGCTTATATGATGAAGATTTTAAAATTTAGAGATTGATTCCTCAAATATTAATAATATAGGAGCATGTTGTTTAGCACGTGTGAAGCCATTTTGTCAGTGTACATGAACCCCTGTCTTTGATTCTCCTGTGAACAGTGAAGCAAAAAATTAGGTTATTGCCCCACAATCCATCTGTTTATCCCCAACTCTGTGTATGTGTGTGTGTTAGTTGCTTAGTTGTGTCCAACTCTTTGCGACCCCATAAACTGCAGCCCACCAGGCCCCTCTGTCCATGGGATTCTCCAGACAAGAACACTGGAGTGGGTTGCCATTTCCTTCTCCAGTCACCAGCTCTACAATGGTAGTAAAGCTAAAAGCTACTGTCTGAGCAGTTTTTGCTAATATCTCAGCATACTGTACCTCACTTTTCTTAAACATATAACTTTATGTGTGTGTGCATTTGTTGTTGTTCAGTTGCTCCGTCATGTCTGACTCTTTGTGACCCCATGGACCACAGCATGCCAGGCTTCCCTGTCCTTCACCATCTCCTGGAGTTTGCTCAAACTCATGTCCATTGAGTCAGTGATGCCATTCAGCCATCTCATCTTCTGTTGCCCCCTTCTGCTTCTGCCCTCAATCTTTCCCAGCATCAGGGTCTTTTCCAGTGAGTCAGCTCTTTGCATCAGGTGGCCAAAGTATTGGAACTTTAGAATCATGAGCAGCTCTAAGTAGTTCTCAAAAGCGGATAGAAGCCTTATTTCCATAGGGTGGTGCATTGTTTTGACTCTATTTTCTTCATAGTGATAATTATAGGAAGTAAAGCTCTACATTTTCTTGGTGTTTGGAGGTTGTTGTTGTGGTTGCTGGAGATATTTTGTAGAGTGAGAATGCTTTCAAAGGGGAGAATGGATTTAAATATTGTGATGCAGTCCTCTATAGGTATTCAAAACTTGAATGCTTGTGAAGAGAAAAGCAAGTTTGTACAAACTTGGTCACCATTCTCAGCTAAAGTTTAGAATTATGCAGAGATGAAGTGAAAGCTTTTGATGTTTTGGTAATAGCTCTTGAGATCTCAAGAAATGGAAAAACCTGCAGAAGCAAAACTATTGAAAAGTCAAGCCACCTTGTTCCTGAATCCCTAAAACCAAGAATAATTCCAGAAGCTTAGGTTTTTTTCCTATAAATAGGGTAGAGGAATTAGCCTTGCCATTAAGTAGGAATTGAACACTATACCAGTCTGAAACACTTGAGACCAAAACTAGCCAGAGACCAAGCTCTGTTTTACTTTACAATCCCTTTCTCTATCCTACCCTGACCTTTGTTTTAAGAAGTGCTCTTATAATAATTGAGGGATCTCATTTTTAATATTTCTGCTGGATCTGTTATATTTAAACTAGTTGCCTTCCTGTAGTCATTACTTTCTGGAGAAGACAATGACACCCCACTCCAGTACTCTTGCCTGGAAAATCCCATGGGCAGAGGAGCCTAGTAGGCTGCAGTCCATGGGGTCACTAAGAGTCGGACACGACTGAGCGACTTCACTTTCACTTTTCACTTTCATGCATTGGAGAAGGAAACCGCAAGCCACTCCAGTGTTCTTGCCTGGAGAATCCCAGTGACGGAGGAGCCTGGTGGGCTGCTGTCTATGGGGTCGCACAGAGTCAGACAGGAGTGAAGTGACTTAGCAGGCCGGCAGTAGCCATTACTTTCTAGACCACACCCCTTTCCCTCCTGACCTATCTGCACATTAATCTAGTCATGTCTTTTGTCCTATTTCAAAAATGTCCATGGTACTTACTGCCTGAAATCCAAAGTCTCTATCAGGAAACACACATTCTCTCACAATTAGGATAGCCATGTATCCCATATTTAATGATTCTATTGTGTGTCCATATCGTGTATTTAGCATTTCTAATACAATATCAAAATTCAGCAGTTAAAGGTTTATTTTTCCAACACAATAACTGACACTTAAATCTTTTATATGGCAGTACTAGTTGAAAATCATACCTGCAGAAGTATAGATCTATATACTCCTTTATGGTTTCTCCTGTAGGTTATTCTGAAGGGAAATGAGAATTAAAAGTATTTAGTTTTTATGTTCAGTAAAGGAATAGACTGTTCTTTGCCCAAAGTCCCAAGTCATGAATATGTAACCATCATTAATTAGAAACAACACTGGATCAGTACACATGCTGTGAAAATCAGCCAGTCAATGACAGCCTCACTCCAGTGGCCATGCCTCTGCAAATCAGCCAGGCAGTAAGAGTGCAGTCTAATACCTGCACATCTGAAAGGTAACAAATGAGTCATCACTCCCAGTTTCTGAAAGTTAGCCAATCAGTGACTGCTACTGTAAAGTTCAGTATACCTGTTTAAAATTTATTAATGGATATTCAGTGGATAAAATATCAAAGTATGTTGGATGTAGCCACTCTAGAAATTATGTTAAAATGTAAATGGACCCAGGACTCCCTTCTCAGCAGCACATAGAGCTAGTATCCAGAAAATCAACAGGTATTTAAAGATCTGAACAATACAGTCAACCAGTAGAATCTATCTGGCACACATAGAACATGCTTCCCAACAACAGCAGAATACCAGTGGAACATTAGCCAAGTTAGACTATATTCTTGGCCATAAGACGAACCTCAGTAAATTTAAAACAACTGAAGTCATAGGCAGTATGTGCTAAATTGCTTCAGTCGTGTCCGACTCTGTGCAACCCTATGGACTGTAGCCCCCCAGGCTACTCTGTCCATGGGGATTCTCTAGGCAAGAATACTGGAGTGGGTTGCCATTTCCTTCTGCACATAGAGAGTATGGTCTCTGACAATAGATTCAAAGTGGAAATCCATAACAAATATAACAAAGAAGAAAAGTGATTTATAGATCAAAGAGGAAGTCTCAAAGGAAATTTTAAAAAATACTTCAAATTGAGTATGCTGCTGCTGCGGCAAGTCGCTTCGGTCATGTCTGACTCTGTGCGACCCCATAGGTGGCAGCCCACCAGGCTCCACCATCCCTGGGATTCTCCAGGCAAGAGTACTGGAGTGGGGTGCCATTGCCTTCTCCCATGAAAGTGAAAGTGAAGTCGCTCAGTCGTGTCCGACTCTTAGTGATCCCATGGACGGCAGCTTACCAGGCTTCGCCGTCCCTGGGATTTTCCAGGCAAGGGTACTGGAGTATGTTGCCATTGCCTTCTCCCAAATTGAGTGTAAGTGAAAATAAAACATATCAAAATATGTCAGAGGTAGCTAAACCAATGCTGACAGGGAAATCTGTAGCCCTAAATGATTACATTAGAAATGAGGAAGGTTTTCAAATCAATAATCAAAATCCCTAACACAAGAAATTACAAAAAAAAAAAAAAGAGAGAGAGAGAAAATAAATCCAAAGCAATAATAAAGATAAAAACAGAAACCAGGAAATTCAAAATTAGAAAACAGTAGAGTGACATCAGCAAATGGCAGACTGGGCGGTTCCAGTGCCTAGCCCCTCCACAGAAACAACGAGAACAGTGAATAAGCAACTGGAAATGGATGAAAATATGATGGCTTACAGCAGGGGAAACGCTGGACTGGAAGAAACACAAGCTGGAATCAAGATTGCCGGGAGAAATATCAATAACCTCAGATATGCTGATGACACCACCCTTATGGCAGAAAGTGAGGAGAAGCTAAAAAGCCTCTTGATGAAAGTGAAAGAGGAGAGTGAAAAAGTTGACTTAAAGCTCAACATTCAGGAAACGAAGATCATGGCATCTGGTCCCATCACTTCATGGGAAATAGATGGGGAAACAGTGGAAACAGTGTAAGACTTTATTTTTTGGGGCTCCAAAATCACTGCAGATGGTGACTGCAGCCATGAAATTAAAAGACGCTTACTCCTTGGAAGAAAAGTTATGACCAACTGCCGGGAGCCAGCGTGAGGAATCCCGCCCGTGACAAGGTCATGAGGAAGGATGCCTGACAAACGCAAGGACGTGATCAGGCTTCAGGAGTTCCCCCTGGAATTTCCTGAGCATGTACCCCTCAAAAAACAAAAAATCTGCCGGCCTTTGTACTCTGCTTTTCCACTCTTCTAATATTCTCTGGAAAAAGTCAAATCAGGGCTTTAGTCTTCTGCATTTGAAAGGGATGTTTCAGCTCAAACCCCCTCTGGCTTGCCTAACAGGTTCCCCAGACCTCTTACAGCATGTGAATTGCTTGCAACCCCCCAACTGCGAGAGGCACAAAGCTTAAAAGCATCTTAAAGACACAGAGCCTTTTCTATAGGGTTAAAAATCATATTGGTGACAGGATTTCACTGTTGACTCAATGATTGCTGCCAGGCCTCCATATTCTTTATCTTCAGCCACCTGGAAGGATGTTAATCAATGTAAACGGGATATGGAAAAAGATATATAGTAGTTTTGATGTTAGCAACACTAGACTTTTGAGTTACTTTTCTTTTGTAGTAAATCACTGTACTCCTTTTACTTGTTATAAGTCACTGTATCTTTGCTATGTAAGAATGTAACTTTATTTAGTGCTTCCTGAGAGTGGCACCAGACTTTTGGAAGATCAACACAAATAAGTCTTCTGGTTGACAAACCCTTATCAGAAAAAAGGCTGTAAAATGTTAATTGGCCCTTTTGGCCAGAAAATTATGTAAATCACCTAAGACTTGTGTATACAATTAGGTATGCAGAGAAAAAAGCCTGGTTTTGATAAAAGTCAGGGCTGCTAACGCTGCATAATTTTGTATTACCCATTGATCTCTATGTACAATCAAAAGTATAAAAGGCCTTCTGAACAATAGAGGCCGGAGCCGGTCCCTAAACTGGTTTCCCGTGTGTGTGTGTGTGTGTGTGTGTGTGTGTGTGTGTGTGTGTGTGTGTNGGCCAGAAGATGATGTAAATTACCTAAGACTTGTGTATACAACTAGATATGCAGAGAAAAAAGCCTGATTTTGATAAAAGTCAGGGCTGCTAACGCTGCATAATTTTGTATTACCCATTGATCTCTATGTACAATCAGAAGTATAAAAGGCCTTATGTACAATAGAGGCCGGAGCCAGTCGCTAAACTGGTTTCCCCTGTGTGTCTCTCTCTCTTTCTCCTCTTTACTCTAATTTCTGGCTGAATTCCCAACTGGAGCGGGCGGCTCACCAAGTCTACTTACTTGTCCTGGCTTCTAAGACCCGTGCGAAAGGGAGCCTAAGGCGGGGCACCCTTAGATATTCAAGCGGGTGCCGGTGGCCCAACGTAGATGGTGCAAATCTCTTGTCCTGAAATTTTATTGGTCGTCCCCGTAAGCCAAGTTATTCAGCCTCTTTTCTCCACTTAATTTTCCCACTACATTATTTCTTCCTAATCTAATCTTATATAAATAAATAAGTAAGTCTTTCCTCGCCAACGCCGTCCACGCTTCGAATCACCCTGATCCACCGGGGCTGGACTCCGGCAGGACCCCACGCAGAAACCTAAATCACACCAGCCCTGTGGCAGGCAAAGGACAGGAGGCCCGTGTGGAAGATCTCAGAACAAGAGGAGGAGCCAGCGCCACTTGCTCAGTGACTGCGGTGCCTTCTTACCTTTTGGCCGTGCCCCAGGGCTTATGGGATCCTAGCTCCCTGACTGAAGATGGAACCCACACTTTCGGCAGTGAAAGCGTGACGTTTTCACTTCACAATGACTCCACCACCAGGGAATTCCCCTGAGGTACGTGCTTGTCTGTCTGTTCGTTGATTGACTGATCGGCTGCAGCCAGAAGCTTGTGGGCTCTCAGTTCTCCAACCGGGGGCTGTGGCTGGGCCCTCAGCAGTGGAAGCATGGAGTTGAAACCATTGGTCCACCAGGGCATTTCCCCTCCTGAGGTGCATTCTATGGCACTCAGCCCTTGCCGCTCAACAGCAGCCAAAAACACATCTGCTGGCACCTGAGGGTCCACCCTCAGACATATGGGCTAACGCCGTTGGCTCTGGCTCTCGTCCTCGGTCTTGGGGGCGATAGCCTTCACCTTCTGTGTAGACCGTTCCACCCAGGGTGCCTGTCAGTAAGCTGCCTGCTCACCACTGTGCTCCCCCTAGCCAAGTTTCCAGAGGCAGCGCTGGCACTGCCCGGGGCGCCTCTCCAAGGGTTGCAGGAGCCTCTGCTTTTGGAGTGCCCTTCGCACTGACACGTGACCATCCCATCTGTCACCAGACTCTTAGGCTTGAAGGCCCAATGACATTTTAATGAAGCACAGCAAAATTAAAATTGTTACAAGAAAAAATTTCCTGAAGAGTTCTAAAATGTACTAAAATTACTTGTGTCTTCAACATCGACCAAAGTGGCCTTTGGCACGTACTGTTTTGTTGTGAAGATGGGGTCTGTTTTAGATCACAGTAAGCTTTCTCCTTTCTTTTCTGAATGTTGATTTATCTGGCTGCACCAGCTCTCCACTGCAGCACTCAGGATCTTCAATCTTCAGTGCGGCATGTGACACGTCTAGTCTCCTGACCAGGGGTTGAACCCAGGCCCCTCGCACTGGAAGCACTGTCTTAGCCACTGGACCACCAGGGAAGTTCCAGGCTTTTATTTTGTCAAACCAAAGTTTACAGATATTTACTGTGAAGCAAATATACTTCATCTGAATGACTCAAAGTGCATCCAGCCCTATTACCTCCAAGAACCTACTGGAAGGAAGCTGGCTGCGTGATAACTTGCCAGCTTTCTCCCTTCCCTCTGAATCACGCTCCAAGTGGGCCAGGTAGGCTAAGGGGAACCCCAAGTGCCATGGGCCCCTCTGCCATATGGGTCAGTCACACTGTCAGGGGGCTCCCAGCCCCTGGGAACGTGGCCCCATTTCCTCCCTCCGCTGTTACACCAGGCAGGGCAGGACCACCTGGGTTTCTTCCTGCGCCAACCAGCAAGCTGCGGTAGTTGCCAACGGGGACTCTCACGTGGGAGGGTGCTGGGTGCCCACTGGGTTTGCTCAGGACACACAATCCACCATCACAGGCGGGGGCCTGACCCCAGCAGCTGGCCACTGGGCTAGTGGGGGCAGGAGCGGCTGCAGGTCTGATGCTGGCTGCTCCCGAAGGCTCTGGAAAACCCTGGGCAGAGCAGCCTCAAGGCCCCATGCCAACAACTTCCAAACTCCTACAGGCAGGACCCTGAAAGCCAAAGGCCCAGGATCCCTGAGAAACAGCCTGCCTGCACCTGCCTCGACTTAAGCCTCCGCGGCCGGTGAAGGCTTGGACCCCCAGAACCATCCTGAGTGGGGGCACCCTGGGACCAGGGCACACGGCTCCCGGGAGCACGGCCTGCGGGTCCCAGGCCGAGAGCTGCATTTTAGGCTTGTTATTGCTAAACTCGATCACAAACCTCAAGGATCAGAGAAGGTGAAAGGACTTGCCCAAACCCACACAGGGCCAGGAGCCAACTCCACCTGTCACCTCCAAGGTTCTCTGCAGGGATGGTACCCACACTCGCAGCCTCCTTTTCTCAGAGGAGGACTTGGAAGCTGACCCCAGGAGGACACAGCTGCAGTCACCTCCAACCTTTTATCTGGGGATTTCTGTGTTTAGGTCAGTGATGCACGCCCTCCACTCCAAGGGGCAGGCCTTTTCACCCCAGGGAGGCCATGATGGGCCTCCCAAGCCCAGGAGATATTCACTGGCTGGATGGAAGAGCAAACAGACATAGAGCAGTCCTGCTGAATCTTCTCGGCCTCCTCCCAGGCAGGCACCCATGTCAGGGCCAGACAAGCCATCCTCCGGTGACAACTAGGGTGCTGGACAGAACACACAAGCGTGCTCTCAAAGTGAACACAGGCAGCACAGGCCAGACACGCCTGCAAGAAGTGAAAGGGCCAAGGGAGCCTCTTGAGGCTGCTGGGCTCACTGCCTGGAGAAGCCTCTGGACCGTGGGCTGGGAAGTCTGACGGAGCCAGGAGTGAGGGCAGAGGCCCACGCAGGAGAGATGATGCAGAGAGACTGCTCCTGGCACCGGCACGGGGCCTGAGCTGCTGCAGAGGAAGGCTTCAGGACTCTCCCTGCGGTGGGGCCCCAAGCCTGGGGGGCAGGAGACGCCATCCACAGCCAGCCCAGGGCAGTCCTCCCTGCACCCCGATCGGCAGTGGAGCTAAACGAGCCCTCCTTTAAGGGCTTCTCTCCCTCCTCTTACTAAGGAATTTCAAAAGCAAGCTTCCCCAAGATCAGCTGACCCACCGCTAACCAAACTGCCTGTCAGCAGCCAGAAGGGTCAGGCTCTAAGAAAAGACAACCAAGTCCAGCACACGATCCCATGGACTCTGCAACACTCAGTACCCCAGACCAAAAGCCTTCAGATGCGGGAAGCTGTAGAAAAATGTGAGAAGCATCAGTCAACGCAAACAGACCCAGAAAGGACATAGGAGATGGCACTGTCAGTCAAGGGCTTCACTTAGAGCAACTATTCTAAACTTAAAATGCTCGCGAGCTTAACGGGAAACGTGAACTGATGCAGAGAAGAAAACGCAGCATCAGAGCTCCAGAGCCACACAGAACTCCCTGAGCTGAGAAACGCAGTGTCTTGAGGTACTGAGTGCAATTAGTATCAGACACTGTGGAAGAAAAGGTCAGTGAATCTGATGACAAGGCAACAGGAACGTATCCAAAATGAATCACACAGGAAAAAAATCTATTAGGAAAAGGAACAAAGCCTTGGTCAACTGCTGGACAGTACTAAGAAATCCATTATACATGTAACTGGACTCCCAAGGCCATGGTATCCAAAGAAATAATGACCTCAAACCTCCAATGTGACAAAGACTATAAACTCAAAGATCTAAAAAACTCCAGCAGGAAAAGAAAGCGCCACATGGCAACACACCTTGCAAATTAGCGCAGCAGCTGACTGAGGCACCACAGTCGGAGAAGCGAAGATAAAACGCTCAGAGACTACAGAAGGCATCTGCAAACCATGAAGGAAAGAAGACCGCCAGCCTAACGCCCCAAACAGTGCGAAGAGAAGGTAACATCAAGACCGGTTCAGACAAAGGGGGACAGGCTCTGCTTGCAGCACCTCTGCACTATGAGGAAGGTTCTGGAAGCTCTCTAGGAAGAATGGATAGTGACACCAGGTGGGCAGGCAGATCTGCACAGAGGATGAAGAAGGCTGGGCTACGGTGAACATGTGTGAACATGAAAGACGTCTTTCTCATGATGCTTCTGTAAAAGGCATGACAGGTTAAGGTGTAAATAACAGTAACGACGTGCAGGATTGGCACGTGAGCACTGAACGGGTGGCAACCGGGTGCAAGGATGGGGGCGGAGGGGATGGCAGCAGACGGTCCCAGGGCCCTGACACCTCTGACCCTCGGCTGGAAGTTAACTGGAGGGTGTGGTCTCCAGGTGCCAGAGCTGACCCTGATCTCCCTGCACCTCGGCCTCAAATATTTGCCTGCCGGACACGCTGAAGGCGACACTTCCAGCCTGACTGGATCATTTTCCTGTTCCTGCGCTCAAGGGGTACTGCCCAAGCCTTGAGGCTGAAGGCAGAGCGCACACGGCGTGAGGAGGCTCAGCTGAGACACTGAGCTGGATGCAGGCAGCAGCGGGGGGCAAAGACTGCGGCCGTGGGCAAGAAGGCACGGTGCGGAGCACAGCCACGGTGTGAGGGGCAGCACTCCCCTGGGCTCGTGCCCCCGAAGGGAAACGCACCACCAGGCTCTTCTGAGGAAGCAGGCAGAGCCCGCCTCAGCGGTGTCCTTACAGCACCATCGGAGTCACCCTCCAGACCCGCCCAGCCTGGCCCCCGGGGCACATGGGCTCACCAGGCGAACACGGCCCTTTCCTTCAGCTGCAGGGGCTGACAGCGCACAGGGTCAGGGACACGCCGCCTGTTCGGGCACCCCGCCACCCCGTCACCTCCCCTGCAGTTCTGTGGACCGGGACTGCTTATTTCCCTGTCTCCCTGCGGGCAGCTTTCGGGTCAGCCCCAGACCGTGACCAGCAAGCAGGCAGGTAACGTAACTCCTGCGACACCCCCGCCCAGGCTCAACACGGCCCATTTCCATGCCTCTCACTCTCGGCACTTGCATGGGCTATGCCTCAGGCTGGCAGCATTACACACGACACGTGGAGTCTCCTCAGACCCTCTGAGGGCTCACACCGCTCACCGCAGGCTCACAGGCCACACACCCCTCCAGGGCGAAGCTGTCCAATGTGGCACTACCTGAGCAGCAAGCGCCGACCCCCACACGGGCCCTGTCAGCACCCCGAGTGGCAGGACACCATTTCCCATTAGCAGTGCAGGGGGGATGAAACCGCTGGCTTCTCGGGGCCAGTGGCACTCCACGTGCCAAGGTGCAGCTGAGAGCCAGGGCTAAGTTGGGAGGCTTGGCAGGGCTGAGCAGTGGGAAGGCCTCCACACAGCAAGGCAGGGGGTGTCCACAATCCGAGGTCACATGGCACCTAGGATACTCCGTACAACTTGGATGAAGAAACCCATGTAATAAAGATGTTGATGGATGTGAAAAAAAAATACGGGGCAGGCAGAGGACAGTGCCGGGCAGAGAAACAGGTGGGCCCGGCGGGCGGGGGGGCGGCGTGAGCACTGGCTTTAGACTCCTCTTGCCTAAGATGGGGCAAGGAGAGGGTGAGGAGGAACTTGATGGCCGAAATCCCCTCCTCTCCCCATGAAGAAGGCTTCGAGGGTGAAGCAACAGGAAGTGGCTTACAAAACCCACCTCCAGGTCTGGCACCAGTCTGCAGGAAGCGCAGTGCGTAAGGCATCCAGCTACACTTGTGGGTCTCCCTGGGTGGCTCTGCCCGGCGACACGGGCCACGTCCAGAGGCGTCCAGTTACACCTGTGGGTCTCCCTGGGTGGCTCTGCCCGGGGACACGCGACACGTCCAGAGACGCGTCTGGATGTCAGTGCTTGGTTGTGGGGCGCTGCTCCTGGCATCTGACAGAAGACCTGCCCAGCAGACTGCAGTGCGCAGGGCGGCCCCACCACCACGTCACCCAGCCCCAGACGCCAGCGGAGCCAGGGCCGAGAAGCCCTGAGCCAGCCGGGCGGAAAGCAACGAGGACAGCGACTGGCAGAGTAGAACGCGGGAAACTCCACGGGACCCATGAGCTAGCTTCTTCGACAGATAAGTGCCTCCAGGGAAAGAAGAGCAGAGTGCTGTAAGCCACCACAGACTGACGTGGCTGTCCCGAGTGGCTCTGTGTGGACGCTACACAGAGGCCCAGCAAGGGTGCTCTCAGGGAGCTGCACAGAGGCGATGTCTGAAACACACACGTCCGTATCTCTTGATAGTCAACACAGCGACTGAGAAAAGCCACGGGCGAGATGGAGAGACACCTGGGCTTGTTCTAAAGATGTTCTATCAAAACCAAAGAAACCAAAAATGGGGAGGCGAGGGCACCGGGCAAAGCTGAGAGACGACAGGTCACAGCTCAGAGGGTGAGGCTGAGTCTCAGCCAGGGGGCAGTTGCTCTCCTCGGCCCTGTCGCATCAACCCCGCAACACTCCCAGGTGAAGGGGTTTCCGTAAGACCTGCCTAAGTACAAGACCCGCCTACCCCTCACCGGCACACAGAGCAGCCGGGAGCAGGGTCCTGTCTGTGAGCACAGACCAGTGTGTCCTCAGGGAGAAAGGGGGCGAGGCGGAAGGAGTGCTGCACTCAGGGCACAGCGGGACACAGCGACAGGACGCTCAGCGCTGACTGAGCGTGGGGAGCGGTACCCAACACCACCCTCCGGGTCCTCCACTGCCCCCCGGGGGGTGCTGACCGTGCCCAGGCAGCACCTTCCCTGTGGCCTGAGGCCCTCGTAACTCAGAGGTGCCTGCACAAAGCGATGAAGGTGAAGGCTTCTGCCTCTCCTCGAAGAGTTTGTCTTTCCAATTCTATGAAGCACAAAGAAGTCCCTGAGCTGATCCTTCGGAGCTGGGATACCCCTTCCCCTGGGCAGTGTGTGGCCAGCAAAGGGGGAGGTTAAGTCCTGAGACAAGGCCTGGCTGCTAACCTCCTGGCAACTGCCCACCACCCCACACACCCCATTTCCAGTAAAGCAGAGACAATTGAGAAATGCCTTTCAGGAATCCTTCCTGCGGCTTCCTGGCAGGTTCCAAGGGGATGGCAAGGCCGTGGAGAGTTTAGACTGGCGTCGGGGACCAAGAGGGGGGCCTTTCTGTGAACCACAGGCAGGAAGAAAGGCCTGAGATGCAGCCCCAGCTCAGTGCAGTCAGCGAGGCCAGCTCAGGGCCAGGCTGGGAAACCTGAGTAGACACACAGATTCTACCCTTCCTGGCTGAGGGCAGAGATCAAGGGCGTGGCAGGCCAACACCAGGGCTCACAGCAGCTCCTCCCTTTAGCTGGGAGGAGGGCACAACGTTCACCATTAAGTGAAGGGACACCTAAGACAAGAAAAAAGGGATTCTGGCTGGGAGCCAGGTGTAAATCAGGACCCACGCTGGCTGCCAACAAACAAATATTTGTGTCAAAATATGTGTCACCGAAGAACACAGAAAGCTTAGGGAAAAAAATCTAAGACACCTTAGGGATTAGAAAAACGGATGTAAATCACCTGTTAACTGGCCCTGACCCTGCCATGCATTTCTGTTTTGCTCTTCCTGGATGAGCAAATCAACACGGCCAGCAATGGATGGCCCCCCTTCCTTTCTGCTGGAATTTCCGCGGGCCCAGCAGACTCTAACTCTCCCCTCACCCCCAGCAGCCTCCGATCTGTGTCCTGGCCCTGTGGATGCCCCTTTTCTACATGGTCACATAAACGGGATCACGCTGTATTAGTTTTCCTGTGGCTATGGAACAAATCACAACAAACGTGGTGGTTTACACCAACAGAAATGCATTTATTCCCTGGGTCCTGCAGGCTGAGGTCGGGCTGTCATCAGCAGGGCTGCACTCCCTCTGAGCGCTCCAGAGGAGGTGCCGTCCCTGACTGGTCCAACTCTGACAGCCCCAGGCATCCGTGGCTTCTGGACACACCACTCCAATCCTAGGGTCATATCACCTCCTTTTCTTCTGACTGCTTCAAATCTCTCTCTGCTCTCAAAAGATCACTTGTGATCACATTTAGGGCCCAAGAATCCTGGATTATCCCATCTCTGAACGCTTAACTTAAAAAAAATTTTTTTTCCTGGCTTTTTTTGGCGTCTAAGCTTACTCCTTGGAAGAAAAGTTATGACCAACCTAGATAGCATATTCAAAAGCGGAGACATTACTTTGCCGACTAAGGTCCATCTAATCAAGGTTATGGTTTTTCCAGTGGTCATGTATGGATGTGAGAGTTGGACTGTGAAGAAGGTTGAGCACCGAAGAATTGATGCTTTTGAACTGCCGTGTTGGAGAAGACTCTTGAGAGTCCCTTGGACTGCAAGGAGATCCAACCAGTCCATTCTGAAGGAGATCAGCCCTGGGATTTCTTTGGAAGGAATGATGCTAAAGCTGAAACTCCAGTACTTTGGCCACCTCATGAGAAGAGTTGACTCATTGGAAAAGACTCTGATGCTGGGCGGGATTGGGGGCAGGAGGAGAAGGGGTTGACCGAGGATGAGATGGCTGGATGGCATCACTGACTCGATGGATGTGAGTCTGAGTGAACTCTTGGAGCTGGTGATGGACAGGGAGGCCTGGCATGCTGCGATTCATGGGCTTGCAAAGAGTCGGACACGACTGAGTGTCTGAATTGAACTGAACTGAAACACAGGTTTACACGTATCATATCTTTTTCAACTTTTTAAAGCTCTTTACTGAATGAATTTGAGCAAACTCTAAGAGACTAGAGAACAGAGGAGCCTGGCGGGCTGCAGTCCGTGGGGTCACAAAGAGTCAGACACGACTTAATGACTGAACAACACAACAGATTGAATGAGTCTTTAAATTCAACAGTGCTTTACAATTTTCAAAAGCTTCATACACATGATTTCATGTAATCCCATAACAACCCTTTTTGTAAAATCCCCTATTCCTATCTGCCCCTCCTCATTTTCTCTCCTCACTGGTAACCACTAGTGTGCTCTCTATAACTGTGAATCAGCTAAAGAATCCTTAACATTTTCTCATCTGCAAAGTACTTTTTTTCATGTAAGACCAAATTCACAGGTTCCAGGGGTTAAGACTTGGACATCTACTGGGGGTCCTTATGCAGCTGACTTTACGTNGCCCCTCCTCATTTTCTCTCCTCACTGGTAACCACTAGTGTGCTCTCTATAACTGTGAATCAGCTAAAGAATCCTTAACATTTTCTCATCTGCAAAGTACTTTTTTTCATGTAAGACCAAATTCACAGGTTCCAGGGGTTAAGACTTGGACATCTACTGGGGGTCCTTATGCAGCTGACTTTACGTTAAAGCCTCTGACTGTGTGGATCACAACAAACTGTGGAAAATTCTTCAAGAGATGGGAATACCAGACCACCTTACCTGCCTCCTCAGAAACCTGTATGCAGGTCAAGAAGCAACAGTTAGAAACGGACATGGAACAATGGACTGGTTCCAAACTGGGAAAGGAGTACATCAAGGCTGTATCATTGTCACCCTGATTATTTAACTTAAATGCAGAGTACATCATGCTGGATGAAGCACAAGCTGGGGAATCAAGATTGCCAGGAGAAATTATCAGTAAACTCAGATATGCAA
The DNA here is from genome assembly GCA_006410675.1 of Oreotragus oreotragus. Taxonomy (NCBI): domain Eukaryota; kingdom Metazoa; phylum Chordata; class Mammalia; order Artiodactyla; family Bovidae; genus Oreotragus; species Oreotragus oreotragus. The sequence continues at coordinate 37,501 of SJYX01011986.1, read as the reverse complement.
ATGACACCACCCTTATGTCAGAATAGAGAAGAGGAACTAAAGAGCCTCTTCATGAAGATGAAAGAAGAGAACAGAAAAGCTGGCTTAAAGCTCAATATTCAAAAAATGAAGATCATGGCATCCGGTCCCTCACTTCATGGCAAATAGATGGGGAAACAGTGGAAACAGTGACAGACTTTATTTTCTTGGGCTCCAAAATCACTGCAGATGGTGACTGCAGCCATGAAATTAAAAGACACTTGCTCCTTGGAAGAAAAGCTATGACCAACCTAAATGGTGTTTTAAAAAGCAGAGACATTACTTTGCCAACAAAGGTCTGTCTAGTCAAAGCTATGGTTTTTCCAGTAGTCAGGTATGGATGTGAGAGCTGGACTATGAAGAAAGCTGAGCGCCGAAGAATTGATGCTTTTGAAATGTGGTGTTGGAGAAGACTCTTGAGAGTCCCTTGGACTGCAAGGAGATCCAACCAGTCCATCCTAAAAGAAATCAACCCTGAATATTCACTGGAAGGACTGATGCTGAATCTCCAATTTTCTGGCCACCTGATGCAAAGAACTGACTCCTTGCAAAAGACCCTGATGCTGGGAAAGACTAAAGGCAGGAATAGAAGGGGACGACAAAGGATGAGATGATTGGATGGCATCACTGACACAATGGGCATGAGTTTGAGCAAACTCTGGGAGATGGTAAAGGACAGGGAAGCCTGGTGTGCCGCAGTCCATGGAGTGGCAAACAGTTGGACATGACTGAGAGACTGAACAACGATATTCGCAGCTGACCACAGAATACTTAGCATAAGAAGTTGGAGATTTACCCATGCTGCTATCATTGGAACATCTTTTTACTGCTTAGTATTAACCCACCATATTATACTACAGTCTGTTTATCCACCTGTAGGCTGAAGGACACTGGGGTCATTTCCACCTTGGGGGACTAATGAATCAACTGCCATAAACATTCACACGCAGGTTTCTGTGCAGACATGCGTTTTCATCTCGCCTGATGAACAGCCAGAAGCACAGGCTGGATCCTAGTGGCAAGTGTATGTTTAACTTCATGAGACCAGCCCCCATCCACATCAGGATTTAGTGTTCTCAGGTTTTCTATCTGAGCCATGCTCCTAGCTCTGAAGTGGTATCTGCGGCTTCAACTTGCATTTCCCTAATGACCAATGTCGTGAAGAAGGTTCTCATGGACAAATCTGCCATCGCACATCTTTATGGAGAAGCTATACAAATCTCCAACGCATTTTAAAAAACAGGGTCAACTTTTCACTACTGCATTTTGAGAGTTCTTCATCTAGTCTAGATACTCGAGCTTTAGCAGATGACTTTTACAAAGACATTCCTCCCAGTCTGTGGCTTGTCCTTTCGTTCTCTTAACAACGTCCTTCAAAGAGCAGTTATAGACTCTGATAAAGTGGCACAACCAGAAGGTGGCCCCCATTTGCTGCCCCTGGAGAAGAGCCCACAGGTAGCAATGAAGACCTAGCGCAGCCAGTAACAAGTAAATAAAAATAAACATGTTTTTCTAAGTGGCTCTACTCCACCGAGCCCTGTTTCATCCACGGCTGCTGGCAGCACAACCCAGGCCGGGCCCCAGGGAAGTGTGGCTGTCATGAGCCACCAACCCCTGCCACCGCGCCAAGCTCTGCAGCCCACGCCTGTGCCAGGCCCTCTTTTCAACACCTCTGCCTCATTACTATCTCATCTTTCCCATCTGCCTTTCCTCAAATAGAAAAATTAAGCCCCACGTCAGTACCTGCTGCACGCCCCCAGCACACGCAGCCTGCAGCACTGGGCATGGGCTTGGTCCCTGGTCCCCACGGCAGTGTAGGCAGCCAAACCGCGGGTCTCGTCTCCTCTGCCACCCTGGCCCTGTGCACACGGAGCAAGCTGTGCACGAACAGCACCAAGTCTTGGGGCTTGCAGCCCGCGCCCTGGACCTGAGCCCCCACTCCCAGCAGAGGCCCACCCCAGAGTGCGTCCTTGGCCTCGTCCCACTCTCTCCCTGGGAGCCCCGCGGAGGCTAACGGGAGCCCTGGGGAAATGGACACGTGGGCGGGAAAGCGCGCAGGGCGCGCTGCACCGACGTGCTCCTGACGCAGTGCACCTTGCCAGGAGCCCACGTGCTGAGCGGGCTTGTTCCTCCTCTTCTTTAAAAGCGCACTGCTTTTTTAGTTTTTGGCTATGCTGGGTCTCCCTTGCTGCGGGCTTTCTCTAGCCTCAGTGAGTGGGGGCTCCTCTCTAGCTGCAGCCTGTGGCCTTCCCGCTGAGGTGGCTGCTCTGGGCTCTAAGTGGGTGGGCTGCGACAGCTGTGGCGCGCGGGCTCAGCGCCCCTCGGTCTGTGGAATCTTCCGCACCAGGGATCAAGTCCGTGTCCCCTGCGTTGGCAGGAGGATCCTCAGCCACCGGGCCACCAGGGAAGGCCTATTTTTCCTTTTTAACTGCTCACTAAACCTTATCAACAGGCCCTGATCTTGATAACAAACTTCACTCTGCCCAAGCCTGTCTTTCGCCCACAGCCTGGGGGCACCATGACAGAAGACGCACACACACACCTCCACCGCCATCCCCCGCCCAGACAGCAGTGACGAGGACAGAATCTTCCAGCAGAGGAAGCTGAGGGCCTGACCTAGATGGCCCAGGCCCTCTGGGGGCACAGCCCAGGATGTGGGCTGCCCGGATGCTCTGCATCTCAGCACAGGGCTCAGCTCAAGTTTCTCCCTTCTCATCTTCTACAAAGCGCCCCAGATCCGTCCCAGGAGATGCAGGCACAAGTTGCAGAAAAACAAAAGCCGTGGCTGAGAACTCAGCCTTCTCTTCCCTATAGGATGAGACCCGACCCCCCGCGCACCGCCCCCAGCCTCCAGCAGGGTCACTCGCTTGCACCCATTGTTAATGCCCACACACACAGAGCACGCCAGGAGCTGCCGGGTCAGGGACCCGCATACCCAGCCTAGGAGCTCACTCAGCATCGGTTCCACGAGGCTGCCTTGGACACGCTCCAAGTTCCCGTACCTCTGTGCCCCAGCAGCCTGAGCAGCCTCTGCCCCGCCATGTCCACACGCCCCACCGCTGCCACTGGGGTGCTGCACTGTGCTTGGCCGTGTCCCTTCGCGGCCCCATGGCTATAGCCTGCCAGGCTCCTCTGTTCACGTTCATGGAATTTTCCAGGCAAGAATACTGGAGTGCCTTGCCATTTCCTTCCCCAGGAGATCTTTCAGACTCAGGGTTTGAACCAGCGTCTCTTTTGTCTCCCGAGCTGGCAGGCAGGTTCTTCCACTGCGCTCCCTGGGAAGCCACCACATCGCTAGAATAAATCCTAACTGCTCAGCAGCAGAGAAGGCCCCACCATGCAGACCCTGCCTTGAACACCCCACCACTCACCAGCTGGGGACCCCAGGAAAGGGGACTGCCTCCAAGCAGAGCCAACTCTGGACCAGCTGGGCTGTGAAGGCTGCCTCCCCACAAGGTCAGGTCAGAGACACGGCCTTGGACCACAGGCTGAGACACCCCTCCTGGGGGTCCAGAGACATCCCGGAGGCATGGAGAAACGGCTGGACAAGTCAGCCTCCCCAGAGACCTGGTAACCTTTCTCTTTCAAGTAGTTCTGATATTTTGAGCCAGAAGACTCCAGAAGTTTCAAAGAGCCATCAAAATCTGGGAGAAGGAACTTCCCTGGTGGTCCAGTGGTGAACACTCTGAGCTCCCAATGCAGGGGAGCCCCAGATTCGGTCCCTGGTCAGGGAACTAGATCCCACGTGTCACCACCAAGAGCTCGCACGCTGCAACTAAGACCCAGCACATCCAGACAGACACAGACACACACACACTCTCTCTCTCTCTCTCAATGTGGGAGAAAAGATGGTCAGGGGCTCAGGACCCTCCCACAGGTCCCTCGGTCACTGGTGCGCTTCCGTGGCATAGAGAGTGGGCACTGACTGGGCGAAGAGCCCAGTCTGGCCAGTCCTCAAATGCGTGGGGCAGGGGAGAGCACAACGAACGTGAAGAACACGTGGAAGGCAGCCATGTCTCAGGAAGCCAGCCGGCTGAGCTCTTTCTTCTCCTGGCGGAGCATGGGGGGGCCGGGCACAGAGCCGGGCTGGGGAGCGCCCTCCAGCTCGGGAAAGTGCTTGGAGCAGCCAGGTGGCAGACTCAGTGGGTCCCGTTACCAGCTGCCTGTCCCAACAAAGTCCTCACCCTCACAGGGTCTGACCCGGAGGAGGCTACCGGAAATTGCTTTGAGGAACAGCTCCTGACCTGGTATGAGGCTGGCTGTGCCAGATCCATAGGGAGGCCCAGAAGCCAAACACGGCCCAGAGCCCTGCACCCGCAGAGCGTCTCCACGGTAAGGAACCGAGCGGCTGGCAGAGGCTCAGGCTTCATCCCTACCAGAGCCGAGAATGAACTGTTTCCTTCCCATCCTTGCTTGGACTCCAACAGACCCAGGTGTCAGTCTCTCGGAACAACAGGGTCCTCTATCAGCCAGCAGACAGAACGGACCTTCCTGGAACAACTCGGGACACTCACGAGTTGCTGGAGCCCAAGGAGGGTGGGGGCCCAACTGCCCACCCAGCTGTCATCCCAGCCACTGGCTCAGACCCAGCCCTCAAGGGGCTCTCTGCTGCCCCCAGCAGGTGTAAGGACGGCGCTCTTGGGCACGTGGGGCCGACTGGAAAGAGGTGGCCAGGTGGTGGCTTTGACTGCCTTCCACCTGCCCTGGAGTTCTGAGAAACGTGCCTGCAGGCCGCTGCTCACCTGGCGGGCTGCCACTCCATGCACATCAGTTGCCCCCTGGCTCTCATCAGGCAAAGATCAGCCCCGTTCTTGGGTTGAGTTGTACCTTGCTGGTACACCACCCAGGTCTGCCAACTGACTGCTCCCAGGAAACATGACTGGTCCTCAGAGTGAACCGCGCAAGGAGAAACGTCACCAAACAGCCCGTCCTGCAGAGCTGACGGGCGGCGACGCTGGTCTCCTCTGGGGTGGGAGCAGTGCATGTTCTGCCAGGGCCTTGCTGCCCCAGCGGCCCTCAGGAGCCTGACTCCGGGGACCTCCCATGGACAAGGTCACGTGTTTCCCTGACCAGCTCGGAGTGGATGAGGAAACTGGGGCTCAGGGAAGCCAGCAGCTCTGCTCAAGGTCACCAGCTCAGGAAGCAACAGAGCCCACACTCGCACCCAGGACTGCCCCCCCAAATCAGGAGGCAGCAGGGCCCCTACCACTTTAGGACAGAACCTCTTCCCCAGTCTGCCTCTGCCCCAGCATTAATGCGGGCCATGCTGCCACGGATACTGCTGCCTCCCTCAGCTGGCTGACCAGAGTCCTCGCCAGAGCTGGGCACTCACTCCTGCTCCTGCAGGCCTGTTTCCATTCCCCAGCTTGCTCTGCCCCCAAAGCACAAACGAGCCAGAAGTCTGAAACTATCAGCCACCGTTTTACAGAACATCTTCTCACCTGCCGAAAAACAAGTGACTAATCTTGGCTCAGAGTGCCAAGACCAAGCATTGTGCATCTGCCTAGAGCTGAGGTGCCCCAGAAACCAGGAGGGAGCTAGAGTGCTGTGGAGAGAACTACCGATCCTGCAAGAACAGAGAGCAGACAGAAATGAGGAGTCCTTCCAGGACACTCACAAGCATCCGTCGAATCACACCCCACAGCCCAGGGGCCCATGGTGACCCCCTTTACAACACTCAAACCAGCGCTGTGAGATCACTCCCCGCACCAAGCCACTGTCCAGGGCATTCCTCCCTGGATCCAGCCAGCTGCCTCCTCCACTGAGGCTTCCTCAGAAAGGCTCCCGGGGGGCATGCTCACTCGGACCCCTGCCACCAGGGGAGCACTTGACCGACATGCTGGGCTGGTCTCTCCCATGGGAAGCTGAGTCCTGGGAGGGGGAGGATGTCCCACCACTGCTGGCCTCCAGGGTGTGCAACAGGTCACCTGATTCGGGGCTCAGCCACCTGCAAAGCAGAGATGGGAGCCGGCTCTGACCACACGGTGTGGCAGGCGAGGTGCTGCTTCCAGGAGCAAGGAATGAACGCCCCTGCCTGGCTCTCTTTCCTAGACGTGATGTGGAAATAATCCCAAACTCGCAGAAAAGCTGCCACAGCACAAAGAATACCCAAGTACCTTTAAACCCACAAGCTCTCTGCCCCACGCACTCACCCCGTAGCACAGAGATCTGGGTGCATCTGCTTGCTTCCTCAAACCAGTTGAGAGTGAGTTGCACACACCCTAAACGTGTGCTGCAATTCTGAGAAGCCACATGCCAGCCGCCAGCTGCACCGTGTCCGTGTCGACAGGCCACTTTGCACCGCTGCCTCCCTTCCGCGTCGCCACCTGGTTCGGTGTGTCCCCCCACTGCCCTCCCTCCAGCGAAGAGAGCCACACACAGCATGGAGCTGCCCCGTCTCACCAGCCACCTTTCTCCTGGAAGCTTCTCGGTTGATCTTTGACACTTAAGACACGGACATTTTTGGAGGAGTCCGCTCATTCCCCTTTACTAGAACGTGCTTCCCAGCATTGTGGGTCCACCTAGTGTGAGTGTGATGAACTGTGCTGTGCTCCAGGCACGCACCTGGAGGGGACTGTCCTTCTCAGTGGCACCCCACCCAGAGGTCCTCCCAGAGGGGTCTGCCTGCCCTTGCAGTACCGTGAATTCTGACCACCCAGACCTGTCTGGCCTGCCTTCTGCCCATGCAGCTCACAACAGATGCTTGCTCCCCACCCACAGCCCAGGTTCAGCCAACCCCACCATCCACGGGTTTACAGCAGCGGCTGTAAAACACAGCTCCTATCTCTGCCAGCTGCGGCATCCCACCATAAGCAGGAGCCCTCCTGTTTCCCCACTAATTGATTTACATGCTATCATCAGCAGTGTGGTGGTGAATTTTATGTGTCAACTTGGCTAGGTCACAGAACTGAGCTATTTGGTCAAATACTAGTTGCACTGAAGGCATTTTTTAGACGAGATTAACATTTAAAACTAGATTCTGAGTAAAGCTTCCACAAGTCTCCCAATCAGTATCTCAAGATACAACTTCAGATCTTCCCTGGGTCTCCAGCCTGTCAATCTGCCCTACAGATTTTGAACTTGACAGCCTCCAGAGATGCATGAGCCGACTCTTTAATAAGTTTTTTCTCAAACACAAATGGCCAACAGACCCATGAAAAGATGCTCAACAGGGTTAACTATTAGAGAAATGCAAATCAGAACCACACTGCGGCACACCACCTCACACCGGTCAGTGTGGCCATCAGCAGAAGCTCTACCGAAAACAAACGCTAGAGAAGGTGGAGAAAAGGGAATCTTCCCACATGCTGGTACTAATGCAAGCTGGTGCAGCCACTATGGAAAAGAGTATGGAGGTTCCTCAGAAAACTAAAAACAGAACTACCATATGATGCAGCAATCCCACTCCTGGGCATAACCAGACAAAACTGTAACTCAAAAAGACACACGCACCCCTATGTTCACAGCAGCACTATTCCCAACAGCCCAGACATGCAAGCAGCCTACATGCCCACTGACAGATGACTGGATAAAGGAGACACGGTGCAGATACACAATGGACTACTAGTCAGCCATCAAAAATGAATTAATGCCATTTACAGCAATATGGATGCCAGAATGAGAAAGACAGATACCGTGTGATACCACTTACATGTGGAATCTAAGCTATGACACGAATGAACCTGCGGACAAAGCAGACTCACAGACAGAGAAAGGACCTGCGGCTGCCAAAGGGCAGGGGTGGGCAGGAGGCTGGGGTTAGATGTAAACCACCGCGGACAGAACGGATGGCAACAAGGTCCCACTCTACGGCGCAGAGGACTACACTCAATATCACACAATAAGCCACATGGAAAATGCAGTTTAAAAACAAAGCATATAGGGATTTCTCTGGTGGTCCAGTGGTTAGGAATCTCCTGTGCAACACAAGGGTGGGTTCAATCCCTGGTGGGGGAAAAAGAATCCCATATGCCACGGAGTAGCTAAGACCCCATGCCGCACTCCAAGCCCCTGAACTCTGGAGCCCCCACCACAACCAGAGAGCTCATGTGCTGCAACTAAGACCCAATGCAGCCAAATCAATTAAAAAAAAAAAAAAAAAGAATGTGCGCGCACACACACCCCAGAATCACTTTGCTGTACGGCAGAAATTAGCATAACACTGTAAATCAATTATACTTCACTCTTTAAAAATTAAACACACACACACACAAGGGGGGCTTCCCTGGTGGTTCAGTTATAAAGAATCTGCCTGCCAACGCAGGAGATCCGGGAAGATCCCACATGCCTTGGAGCAACTTCAGCTTGGGCACCACAACTATTGCAACTGTGCTCTAGAGCCCGAGATGTGCAACCCTAACCATGGGGCAGCTGCTGAAGCCCAAGCACGCCAGAGCCCACGCTCCGCAACAAGAGAAGCCGCTGCAGTGAGAAGCCTGCACGCCACAACCAGAGGAAAAGTCCACGTGACGCCAAAGAGCACACACAGAGCTAAATAAACACACGTACTCAACACACACACACAGCGGAGTTTCCCGGAGGCCCAGTGCCCAGGGCTCAGCGCTCTCGCTGCTGGTGCTGCTAAGTCGCTTCAGTCGTGTCCAACTCTGTGCGAGCCCAGAGACGGCAGCCCACACAGACTAAACCCTGTGGGAGAAGGAGGATCTCGCAAGCCATGCAGCGTGGCCAAAAAGGACGCACACACGCACACGCACACACACACACGTTTCTTCTCACTCTTACACTCCTATCGGTTTCTGTTTCTCTGGAGAACCTTGACAGACGCACGGACCACCTTTTGCAATGGTCTCAAATGCACTGTAGTCCTTAGTCATCCTGATACTCGGGGCTTCCCAGGTGGCTCAGACAATACAGAATCTACCTGCAATGCAGTAGATGCCGGTTCAATCCCTGGATGAGGAAAATTCATGGAGAAGGGAATCGCAACCCACTCCAGTATTCTTGCTTGGAGAATCCCATGGACAGAGGAGCCTGGCGGGCTACAGTCCACGAGGTCACAAAGTCAGACAAAACTGAGCAACTAAGCACACATCCTGACACTCAGATTGTCTTGGGCTGGTCCTGGACCTTTGGTGCTGGCTGCCAACTCATCCCTGCCCTCCTCTGAGCCCTTTCTAACATCTGAGGACCATGAGGGATCTGACCAGAGCTATGGGGTCAACCCCCTCCCAAAAGAGCCCCGCTTCCGGGACTGAAGCTGGGAACCTTCCTCATTCATCACAGCAGATTACAAAAGTCCACGCTGGGAAGAGCCACTGAGGGCCCTGCATCGGAGGACATGTACAGAACAGGGCTCCCATTCGGGCTGTCCTTGAATTTGGGTGGGAAGCAAAAACATCTTTTTTAGCATTTCCTTCAGCAGTTATGAACAGTATCAACTCTGATATGCTTTATCAAATGATAGTATGTCGCTGTTTTCCAATGCCACTTTTGCTCACCACCATTTCAAAATTATAGCAATAAAATCCTCTGCTTCATCTCATTACTTAACATGACATAATAAACTTGTACTAGGTCATAATTCCTTGTTTTTAAAGTCTTTTAATTCTTCATTTGTGGCTGCACCGAGTCTTCCTTGCTACACACAGGCTTTCTCTAGTTGCAGCCGAGCCTTCCTTGCTACACACAGGCTTTCTCCAGTTGCAGCTGAGCCTGCCTTGCTACACACAGGCTTTCTCCAGTTGCAGCTGAGTCTGCCTTGCTACACACAGGCTTTCTCCAGTTGCAGCTGAGTCTGCCTTGCTACACACAGGCTTTCTCTAGTTGCAGCACACGGGCTTCTCACTGTGACGGCTTCTCTTGTTGGAGAGAACGGCTCTAGCGCACGCAGGCTCCGTAGCTGTGCCACTCGGGCTGAGCTGCTGTGGTGTGGAATCTTCCCGGATCAGGGATCGAACATGTGTCCCCTGCACTGGCAGGCGGATTCCTAATCACCGGACTACTATGGAAGCCCCTATTACTATTTTTTTTTTAAATCTTTCTAAAATTCAACTAATTTCTTTATTTGGCTGTGCTAGGTCTTAGTTTCGCCATGGGGAATCTCTCTCTCTGACTAGGGATTGAACTCAGGCCCCTGCACTGGGAGCACAGAATCTTAGCTACTGGACCACTAGGGAGGCTCCTCCACCTTTCTAAAATGCTATTTACTCCTGGCCTCAGAAAGCTGGGGAGGGGGTGAGGACTCACCAGACAAGCCACGTAAAGTGCTAACTCGGGCATGGACTGTCAGCACCCCACCCCACCCCAGTGCTGCTGGGGACTAACTTCCCCAGTGCTTCCCGATGCCCACGGGGATGAGGCAGGGGTGTCTCCATGCAGTAGGGAGCACATGGCTGAGTTCTGGAGCATCAGGCTCCAGTCATTTAAAGTCTCACTAGTACTTCACGAACACAGGTGCGTGAAGATGCCCCAAGAGGTCACACAACAGAGAGGACATTTGGAAATGAACACCCCTCCCCCTGCCGCCGCCACCACAAGGGCCTGTCTGGAGCACGCCCGCTGACCAGTCCCCTCTCTAAACCCTCACTCAGCGTGCTCTTCTGCAGGGTCAGGCTGCCTCTCCCCACCCTGTATACTTTGCTCCAAGGAGTGGCTATCCCTCCTGCCCCATCTCCCCACACATCCAGGCAGGAAGAGCCCATGTGCTGGCCTCCATCAGCCGGGCTGAGATGATGCCAGGAAAGGCCAGAAGAGTCTGTGCTCCCCCTCCATCCTCCAAACGCACAGCAGGCCCTAAATGCCTCACGGAGCATGCTGGCCACGCTGCTGCTCCTGGTCTGGTAGGTTTCCTTGCTTTTCCTCCCCTGATTTTTGTGTCCTTGGCTGTGTCAGGCCTCAGCTGTGGCTCTTTGGCTCATTGTCACATGGCATGTGGGATCTTAGTTCCCCGACCAGGGGTCAATCCCACGTCCCCTGCGCTGACAGGCGGATTCTTAACCACGGGACCACCCAGGAAGTCCACAGGGCGGTTTCTAAAGGCAACGTGGACAAACAGAGGTGAGTGCAGGCTGCCTTCACCTTCAGCACCAAGAACAGACCAGGAGGCTAACTGTGGGGGGGCAGGGGGGACACGTACCAAAGACAAACCATTTCTGTCAGCCCAGAGATTCATGTGAGAAATTAAAAAAGAGGTTGAAACGGGCAGCTCAGAGGCCAGGGTGATGAGAAGGGTGTCCCACCGAGCCAGGCTGGGGTAGAGAGAACCCACCAGGCTGGAGTAGGAGAGAGCCCACCTCGCCCGGACGCCTCTGCTGCCCACAGGAGGCCCTCGAGCGCGGGCACTGGCTGAGATTCCACACGAAGCAGGAGGTTCCCGCTGCCTTCTGTGATCTTGGAGACCCTGGGCCCAGAGCCGCTGCCAGACTCAGGAAGCACCGGGGCCTCCGGAGGGGTGACCCAGGCGAGGAGTGGCCCTCCACGCCTTGCTCGGCTGCTCGCCGGGCCAGACCTGAGAGACCCAATCCCACGCCACACTTGCGGGTGACAGAGCCCACCTTCCTGGGCTTGAACATAAATAAAACCAGGTCAGGTGTGAGAATAACTTTTTTCAAGTTACTAGAAGGCTAGTCTGTGCAGGGGACACTGTGAGGCCAGCCTCAGTGACGGGCGATGCACTGGCATCTCGCTGCAGCCGGACACCGAGCCTTCTCAGACAGCAGACGCCACGACACGCCCTGAAGGAGAGCTCGAGCCGGCCGCCTTCCTACTCCTCAAGCCCAGGTCGACAAAAACCATTTATCTCAGGCCTGAAACTAGATTCGGGCGCAGCTTACCATCTGCGCCAGCACAGAAGTAGAGCCTGGCGGGACTCCCAGGCCAGCTGCCTCGGCGGAAGCAGGACCAGAAGGTCTATTTAGGAAAGGGAGGCAGACAGCCCTGCTGGAGCTGAGAGCTGTGTGTGGCAGCAGTGAGTGCACGGCACAATCCAATCCGCACAATCCAATCCTTTCTGAGCGTCTACGCTAGGAACCCAGAATCGAGCAGGGCGAGAAGTCAGGTGGGCTTAGGGGCCCTCGGCTGGTCCGGCCTCTCGTCACCAACACGCTACTCCGAGGTCCGGGCTAAGGAGGACATGGAACTCACAGGCTGATGGCAGGAAGGACCAGGCAAAAGGTGCTCACCCCCACCCCTACCCGAGGCCCAGGGCCCCCTCCTCCACACCACTCCAAGCCCTTGAATTCAAACCCAAGCCAGAGCTGCGGTGCAGGGAGGGGCTGGGTGCTGCCTGAAAGCTGAGGCAGCACCGGGAGGGTCCTGTCCTAACAGGAGATGAGAGCAGTGCACTGGCCCCGCCTCCACTCCAAAGCTGGAACCAGAGGCTTCCGAAGGAGGACACACTGGGGCTCTCAATAGCTGCTGTGAATCAAAAACAACACTTCAGTCTCGGGGCCCAGAACTAAGACCAGAAAACTCGCTTCCACTTTAGGATCTGCCATCTAGAAGCTGTGTGACCTAAGTAAGACCCTTAACCCCTCTGACCTGGTCACACGGGGCTGGCAATAACTCAGCAGCTGCTTGAAACTGCGTGCGGAACAGCACAAACCGGCTCTGCCACACGTGAGCTCCAGCTCCTACCTCTCAGTTTTTGCATGCTGTTAAATAAACCACTGCAACACTCTTTAAAACGACAACCACCCGGACACCAGGAAGAAGGCAAGGAAAAGAGGCCTCCAAGAACCTTCAGGGTGAGGGAGCCCATCCTCTAACCAGCCGTGTAGCCTTGGGAGACAGACTTCATGCCTGAGCTAGTCAGTTTTCTCATCTGCGAAATGCGAACGACCTTGTTCATGCCTTTCAAGGCAGCAAGGGCACTGCAGGGGTAGCCTGGGTCATATGATCTCACTGAGTCTGCTCTTCCATCAGGGAAAAGACTAGCCGCAGGGGAAGAGGGCTGGGAGAAAGGGCACTTAAGGGCCCTAGGCACACTGGGAGGCCCCACCAGGGACAGCTGACAAGACAGACTCGGACAAAGGGAGCACGCCGCCCTCAAACCAAGAGAACCATCAGAGCCACAGAACCCTTCCCAAAACTGTATTCATGACCTCAAATAATACTCAACAAAGTGATGACGAGTCAATAATAAGTGCTCACTTAGGACTTCCTTGGTGGTCCAGGGGCTTCCCTGGTGGCTCAGAGAGTAAAGCATTTGCCCGCAATGCTGGAGACCCAGGTTCGATCCCTGGGTCAGGAAGATCCCCTAGAGAAGAAAATGGCAACCCACTCCGGTACACTTGCCTGGAAAATCCCATGGACGGAGAAGCTTGGGAGGCTTCTGTCCATGTGACCGCAGTCGGACACGCAGAGAGTGAGAGGGAAGTCTCACTCTCTCTCTTGCTGGTCCAGTGATTAAGAATTCCAATGCATGCAGGTGGAGCGGGGGTGGGGGGGGTGTGCCCGGCAGAGGTTCAATTCCTGGTCAGAGAACTGAGATTCCACATGTCACATGGTATGGCCAAAAAACTTAAAGCAAGAAAAAAAGAAAGAAAAAAAAGTGCTCATTTAAGTAAAACATGACCTCTAGCCACACTCCTCTTTCCTGCCTCCACATCTATCATGCATGTGGCGGGTAACTCTGCAAGGACCCCAGTGCATGTTCATCATCTGACTGCATCCCCCTGGAAGGTGCTCACCAAGCACTCACCACGCAGACATCTGCCATGGATTCCTTTAACAGCCCCCTCAGCAACCCTCTGGTCATGACACTTGAAATTCTGCAGGCCAAATCCAGTGCTCTCCAAGCAAGACCTGTCAGCAGAGTCCTCCTCAAGGAATCAACTCTGACAAAGGCAGAAACAGGAACCACCCTTGCAGGACCAAACGATGGGGAGATCGCAGCTCCCTTCAGGGAAGTGGTGTGTGTCGGGATGATGGATGCTGTATCCTCATCCCAGTCAAGGCCGGCCCGGCACTAAGGCCCAGGCTTCTCGGTGAGCCCTCTCCATGCCCAGGGTCAGGCAGCACACCTCCCAGGGCCTGGCACAGTCCCCCTAACTGACCACTCCCGCCTCCTCAGGTTGGCATGGGCTCAAACACTCTACACACATGGAATAACTCTGGGAAGCAACGGGAGTCATACAGAATGGAGTATTTTCTGATCCACAGTCATGTTTTTTCCACTAATATGTCACAGAGGTAAACGCAAGGAAATCCAAGACCCTGAAAACGAGCCTAACAACACAGTCTAAGTGCTTCAAAGTCATCAGCCAGCTGGGTCCACGGCCACACTTAAGGAAGTGACAAATGGCCTGCTGGTTTCCAACTTCACACATCTGACTCGCCAGAGAAAAACCTATGAGTAAGCACTGCTCACAGGGACAGCCAGGCCAAAACTCACAGCAGGTGAGGTGATCGCGTTCTGTCAGGAATGTGATGGGTCACTCCTGGGAGAAGGAATGCCCACGCCACAATGCCATCCTGGTGAGCAGACAGCACATCATCCTGTGAGAGAGCGCCAAGGTCAGTCTGCACTGGAGTGAGCCCCAGTAAGAGACAGACACACCCCAACGGGAAAAGGTGATGAATATGGCATGACTGAGAAGACAGCGCAAGTGGCTAAAACAGAGAAGTCAGCAAGAAAACAAAAATGAGAGGTTTTTTTGCCCAGCACTGCTCTAAACTTAGGAAGAATAAGACAAGCTGGTGTGCAAAGGACGTGGGAAACGTCCTGGGACACACGCACAGAGGAGGCAGGAGAAGCCAGTTGTTGTTGGACTTCCTTGGTGACGCAGTGATAAGAATCTGCCTGCCAATGCAGGGGACAGGGGTTCGATCCCTGGCCCAGGAAGACTCCACATGCCTTGGAGCAACTAAGCCCATGTGCCACAGCTTCTGAGCCCGAGCTCTAAAGCTGGCAAGCCACAGCTACTGAGCCCACGTGATGCAACCACTGAAGCCCAGCGCCCTCAATGCAGAGCAGCCCCCGCTCGCCCCAACTAGAAGAGCCCACGCAAAGCAATGAAGATTAGGCACAGCCAAAAACAAATAATTAATATAAAATAAATTTATTTTAAAAAAATTTTAAGGCAAGTCAGCTGTTGTTGGGGGAGCGGTGGGGAGCAAGGTACAACTCACAGGCTGGCAGAGCGCCCCCCGGCCCTCCCTCGAGTCTATGGTCAGGCTGGCCAAACGTCTTGGGCACACACCAGTTGCTCAGCTGCAGTCCTGGGGTGGGACCCAAGGGGCCTTGGCACTCAGCAGGGTGTGCTCTTGGGGAGTGAGGCACTTCCCACTGGTCTGTCTGACACACCTGGCTGATGTCGAAGTGCTGGCTGCACCGTGTGAGAGCAAACAAAGGTGGGAACCGCTGATCCGGGCAGGGAAGACCCAATCAGATTCACAGGCTCGTGGCAGAGGCCTGGTGGGCGCCAGGCCCTCTCACGCACTCTGTCCCTGGGAAGCACCCGGGGCTCCAGGAGGGTACTTCCCAGTGGGCAAGGAGGAGGAGAGGCAGCAAGGGCACTGCCACCAGAGAGGCATTTTCTTGGCACGCGGCACAGGCTTGTGGGATTTTAATTCCTTGATCAGGGATCAAACCCACACCCCCAGCAGTGAGCGCTCAGAGTCCTAACCATGGAACCACCAGGGAACTCCCCAGGAGATTTTCAAAGGAAGCCTTGGGCAGCCGAGGAGAGAACGCTGGGGCCTCAGCAGCAGGACCCCAGGAACCCCGTGACTCACAGCCAGCAGCCCGCAAGGGTCCCCAGCAGCCATGAGCGGCACCACCGCCCAGCTGCCCAAGATGAGGGGTTTGTTAACAGGTGGCAGACACTCCACGTTAGGCCACCACATATCCCAGAGCTCTGTAGGACAGGAGGGGCCCCATCATGCGGTGGGATATCCTGCTAAGGATCCACACACCCAGTCCAATGGCAGTGACGCATGGGGGCTCCAGGAAAGCAGCGGACCCAGAGAAGAGACACGGCAACCCTGGGGTGACAGGCCATGGGGACACAAGGCAGGCCCTGTGTCTGTGGGCGCCGAGAGGCTTCCGGGAGCCATGACCACAGCGCTATCTATGCTGACAGAGCGCTTTCCGTGAGTCATGGTGCGACAGGAGGGAGTCAGCAGGGAACAGAGGGAATCCAGGGTGTAGGGGCAAGGGGCACAGACCCCCAGGGAGGGCGGGGTGCAGGCCTGCAGCTCCTGCCCCAGGCGGAGGCCCTCGTGGGCAGCGAGCCTCGCCCCGTGGCATGCTATGCAGCGGTGCTGCAGGCCGCTGGGGCAGCTGGAACCAGAGTGAGCTCGCCTCAGTCAGCCCTGCAAGTGGCGACTCCCCCACCACGGAAAACCCTGCAACCAGCCAGATTAGGCGCACACCTGTAGAGTCTCATCGAGGACATGTCAGGACCCCAAACAGCGCTTTTGGGATCTCCTAGAGCCCTCTCCCGTGAAGGAAGACAGAGCAGTGACACCACCTGCCGCAGCCCGCACCTCCGGGACAGGGGAGCAGGAACGCAGGGCGTGCGGCACGGCAACGCTCCCCGAGGAGCTGCCCCCGAACCAACTGAGGGAAAAGGCTCCGGGCCCATAAAAGCAGAGTCCAAGAGCCCCACAAACAGGGGAAAGCACTCAGCAGCCTGGCGAGGTCTGCGACGCCCGAGGAGGAGCCTGGGCGCTGGGAAGGATACAGGGCTCCACGCAGACGCCCCACGGCTGCCATCTGAGGTGCCTCCACCGCAGGCAGGCTGAAGGGGCTGGCGCACCCTGGCAGTGGGAGGATACTGCCCGGGACCCCATGAGGCCAGAAGCTCACCAACAGCCGCGAGCTCCTGGGCAGAGCTGGCCCCAACCCCCCAGGGCACGGGCCGCCCAGCAGGACTCCCGGGCGCCCACCAGGCTGGCCCATCACCTGCTTTATAAAGTGGCACGTTAGAGCTGCTGAGGGACTCCCTGGCCGTCCAGTGCAGCGACACGCTGCAACTAAAGGCCCTACGCACCCCGAGGAACCAAGGTCCTGCGGGGCTGCAACCAAGACCGGCGCAAGCAAACAAATGGATACATAAAGATTAATACTGGGCTGCCCGGCTGCCCCGGTGGCTCAGAATCCAATCCCTGATCCGGGAAGATCGCACGTGCCGCAGAGCAACGAAGCCCACGAGCCCAATTATTAAGCCTGTGTTCTGGAGACTGGAAATGGCAACCCACTCCAGGATTCTCGCCTGGAGAATCCCATGGGCGGAGGAGCCTGGTAGGCTACAGTCCACGGGGTCGCAGAGTCGGACACGACTGAGCGACTTCACCTCACCTCTGGAGACTGGAAGCCTCAATTACTGAAGCCCAAGTGCCCTAGAGCCCAGGCTCCGTAACAGACCACCATAATGAGGGGCCCCACTGCAGTTAGAGAGCGGCCCCCGCTCAGCAAAACCAGAGGAAAACCTGCATAGTAACGAAGACCCAGCACAGACAAAAACAAACACGTAAAAACGAACAGAGACGTCCCTGGTGGTCCAGCAACTAAGACTCTGCGCTCCCAACGCAGGGGGCCCAGGGGGGATTCTTGGTCAGGGAACAAGACCCCACATGCCACCACTCACAGATGCTGCACGCCACCACTAATGAATAATTTTTTAAATAAATATTTAAAATAAGTAACAATAAAGCTGATTTTATTTGGTAAAAAGGGAAGCCAGCTGAAAAAGAAAAAATGTTACAGTCAGCATCACAGGCCAGGCCCAGGCCCGCCACAGGGTAAGTGCCGTGGGCAGTGGTCTGAGAGCTCCGGGCACTGCCACCCCAAGGCCCCACGCTGCTGCCCTGGGCAACTCCAGGAGGGCCTTTACCTCCACTTCACCACCCTGGGGTGAGAGCTGGGATAAAGCCAGGGAGGAGGAGGAGGGGGAGGGACTTTTATTTTTGGAAAAAGAATCTCGCAGAGCTGGAGGACGGGGAAGGGAGGGAATCAGACACAGGCAACTCCAGGGCAGGGCTCTCCCTGCAGAGGGAGCTGAGCTGACAGCATCCTGGATCTGGAGCAGGATGCCGGCCCCTGGAACGACAGAACAGACTGTGCCCAGTGAGCCGGACACGGGGACCACACAGGACCGTGCCCCTCCTCGACAAGGCCCCACCGCGAGTTCATGAACCCGGCTCACCCTGCTGCTACAGTGTGTCAGTGTGGCCCCAGACATAGCGACAGGAGCACACACCCCTCAGAGGACACCCTGAGCGCAGGGGCACGTGGAGAAGCAGGCCTCTGAATACAGGCTGCAAGGGTAGGCCGGAGAGCCCAGGAAGACCTAGGGGAGTCACAGACTTGCTTGCCTGGGGGAATAACTGGGGGAAAGATAGGGGGTTTGGGATGGACATGTAAACACTGCTATATTTAAAACGGATAACCAACAAGGTCCGATTGTATAAGCTCAGGAAACTCTGCTCAATGTTATGTGGCAGCCTGGATGGGAGGGGAGTTGGGGGAGAATGGATACATGTATATGTTTGGCTGAGTCCCTCTGCTGTCCACCCGAAACTATGGCAACACTGTTAATCGGCTATCAGTTCAGTTCAGTCCAATCACTCAGTTGTGTCTGACTCTTTGCGACCCCATGAATCACAGCACGCCAGGCCTCCCTGTCCATCGCCAACTCCCAGAGTTCACTCCAATTCATGTCCATCGAGTCAGTGATGCCATCTAGCCATCTCATCCTCTGTCTAATGCAAAATAAAAAATTTAAACAAAAAAAATTTTAAAAACCCAGAGGAAAAGGGTTTGAGGCACAGGCACACAAGGCCATTTCCTGAAGCCTCTGCCTTGCAGTGGGGTGTGCTGGCCACCCTCCCCAACACTCTGGCCTCTCACCCTCATCTTGGCTCTTCTGGAAGAGGATGGGCTTCCTATCAGCACAGCCTCCTGGAGTGGAGGCTCTTCCTCACCTCCTGCTTTGACGCCAGGAACTCCACTTTTCAACAGGTCCCAGCAAATATTCCTTCTCCAGCAAGCCCTCCTGACCTGCGGTAGAACCTGAGCCCACAAGACTATTGCTCTTCGCTCAGGACGCAGGCGGCCTGGCATTGGGCCAGGCCCTCCCAAACTGGGGACGCCACTCCTGGGGCCTGGCTGCAGCCCGCCCAAGGTGGAGAACAGTTACTCTGGGCCAGATGCCTGGGGCTGACCAGGCCCCCCATGTCCATTAGGCCACTGGTTTACTCCTCGCAGTCAGGGTCTCCCCTGGGCCTCAGAGCCTGGGGAGGGCTTGTCAGATGGCTGTCGTGTGCAGAGGACATGCACACACACTGCTTCATCTCAGGCCCCGGAAGACAGGTGCTCGGCCACTGTGCAGACCTGCGGGGGCAGTGCTGGGAGCCGCGGAGAAGCAGGAGGCCAGCGCCCTGCCGAGGAGTCTGCCCGCGTGGGCTGGCCGATGCCTCTCTTGTTCTGGTCTTGTGACTCTCTCGGTTACCAAGTTTCGGAGCACATCCTGAGTGACAATGATGACATGGGGATCGCTGTTCTAAATTTCCCCTAAATTTTCCGCAGACTTCAAGATTCCTCCCGAACGCCTACATGAAACTGCGGTGCACATCTGATTTCTGTCACATTCATCTATGACTGGGCCGGAAAGGGAAGCAACTTGAGGCTCCAGAACCCACAATCCTAGCTTCCGGTTTTCAGAGGAGCATCAACCAGCCCTCTTCCCTCCAGAACTGGCAAGCTTGCCAGGCCTATGGAGCCCAGCAGCCAGGCCTACCTGAGGTCTACAATGCTGGCATGCGGGAGACTCTTGGCCTAGAGCTCCAGCAGAGAAGGAAATGCCTCCCTTTCAGACATCTCAGGCCTCGACTTCTGCAGATAGCAGGGGATGTGGCCTGGAAGGAAGGGACAGAACCCCATCTTGCAGGGGGCTAAGCTGAGTCCAGAGCCCAGTCAGCCCCTCTTCCTGGTCCGGCTCAGGCACTGCACTCTACAGTTGGTCTCCTACCCTAGCCCTCACTCATGGAGGGATGGAGCTCAGACACCCAGAACCTCTGCACCTAGGCCTGCAGGGTGCCCACCAGAACGTGGAGCCGGAGTTTGCCAACCCGGGGCGGCAGGCTGGCTCAAAAGCAGCCCCAGCTCAGCCAGTGGGAGGCATCCTGCTGCCTGCCCCAGGCCCGGGCCACGTGTCCTCCAGGGACCTGCTTCAGCGCTTCTGAGCTCGCCCACCTCCTGAGCTACGCAGTAAGAGACACCACCCTGGGTGGTGGCTCTCGAACGGCTGAGCCCTGGGAAACAGCAGCACCGGCAGCTCCAAGGACGAGGTGTGGAGAGACACCACGCCCACTCAGGCCAGCCACTCACCTGGGCTGAGCTGTGCCCTGCAGGTCACCTACCTGGTAATTCCTGTCACACAGTGTCTGGGCCTCTGAATTCTCCTATCAGAGACCAAAACCAGGAGGAGCAGAGGCAGGTGGCAGGAGCTGTGTGAAGGTCCCAGGATGAGGGACAAGGAGAGGCCTGGCTCTGGAGCACAGACTCTGCAGGGTCACCTTCAGCCCCTGCAGGAAAAGGAGTCCAGAGCCTTGTACTTCTGCATCAGCCCACCTTCTGCAGACAGCCCGGGAGCCTCACCCTGAGCACTTATGCACAGTGGGAGGCTCCACTCTTGGCCCCACTCATGGCCCAGCTCACCTGGCAGGGGAGGGGGGATCAGTTATTAACCTCACCCACACAATAACAGAAGGAGCCCTCCCCACAGAGACATCAGATGGCAGGACTAAGGCCAGGGAGGGCCAGGGGCCACGTACCATTCATCCTACACTCGAAGCCAAACACCACCTCAGAACCCTTCTTAACACAGCCCCACTTCCTGTCAGGAGGAGCTGGCTCAGATCACCAGATCTCTACACACACGGCCCTGCACTAGCAGGACTCTGCACAGGAAAGGCAGCGAGTAGGGGCCTGGTGCCCTCCCCCGAGCAGACGGGAGACCATCTCGACACAGGCCGCCAGGGCTGGCTGTCCTTGTCCCGCGTGCCAGATCTACTGTGAGCTGAGCGTATTTTGTTGGAACGAGCAGACATCTGTGAGCATCCAATACCAAAAATAGTACAACCAGGGGAGGAAGGAACACATCCTTCTAGCTGCGGCCTACCCCCGCCTCAGACATTTCTCAGCAGTCTCTCCACCCGGGGGTGTCCCCCATATCATCCCCCCTTGGACCGGCCCCTCCCTCAAACTCTCCCCTACAACACCCTTGCACGTCCTGCAGCAGCTCAACAGTCCCATCCAATTCTAAAAAGGAAGAAGTGACACTATCAGATAACGGCAAAATCATGCCTTTTCTGTGAACAGAACCCAGAAACCACAGCCCCTTAGCAGAGGCTTGCCCTAGAAGGCCTTCTCCAGGATCTAGTTCAGAATCACCTGCAGATGGCGCCCAGGGGCACCGGCCCAGAACTGAGAAAGCGCCAAGGGTTCACCGAAGCCGCAATCGCGGACCCGCCTGTGAGAGCCCTCTCCCGGAGAGCGGGACATGCCTGCTGCCCGCCGTCTCCACAGCAGGGACCCATCTGAAACACTGCCCCCTGACTGCTCCTCAGGCCGGGCAGCACACACTCGGAAACACCGTGTGAACAACGGACCCCTTGCTGGACGCCAGCCCGGCCTTACACCCACGGAGGTGAGGCAGAGGGAGCGGGGTTCCGCCAGAGCCTGACGCGGATCACAGGCAGACCCCCGCCCTCCCAGGGACTCGCGCACAGCTGTTCCCACCCAGGCTGCGCAACTACGGTTTCCCAAGTTCACCAGAAGGTCACCAACGAAAAGGCCAGGCCCACTGGAAGCTGTGCCAAGCCTGACGCTGTGCCTGAGGAGGGCTGCTACCAGGAAAACCAGCGCCTCCCTGGAGGGGCGGGAAGCACGCAGAGCCTGCGCCAGTCGGGGAGAGCAGGCAGGCCCTGGGCGGCCCCTCGGGCCTGAGCCTCGCCGCCACTCTCCAGGCACTCCCGTCCATGAAATGAAGGGGTTGGACCAAAAGAACCCTCTGAAGCGAGGGCCCAGCCCTGAGACAACACCAAACTGTCTGCCGGGGCTTACGGACCACACCCAACAGCACAGGGCCCGAGGGCCTGAGCTTCGCCCCAGGACGGTACAGTCTGCTAACACACCAACCCAGCACTCCAGACCCATCACTGCAGGCCTCCTCCGTAAAGGGCCAGAGAGCCAACGTCTCGGGCGCTGACGGCCAGACAGTCCCTGATGGAAAAACTGCCTGTGTCACGACGTGACAGCAGCCACAGACAACGCCACTGCATCCCAAGAAAACCTGCTTTACAAGCCCTCCTTTCAGACTCTAAGGTTGGCACCCAAGAAAGGAACAGCCGTGGCAGGGCACATCCTCGGCACCCTTCTCTGATCCTGCTCAGCTAATATGGTGGCTGCCGGCACCTTGGCTTTGCAACACTGGGCACAACAGACGCAACTTCCTCACGGGCAGAAAGTGGCCCCGGGAGTTCTATCACCAATCCCACAGGCAGAGGGAGCAGCCAAAGGGTGGCGTGGCACAGGCTCACTGCCAGGACCCTGAGAAGCGGGCAGGGAAGCACCAGCCAACAGGGGCAAGATCCAGCTGCGCGTGCCTCCACTCTGGCCCCTGTGAGGCAGCATGCCATCACCCGGCTCAGTGGGTGTTCCCCTTGGTGGAAGTGTGGCACCAGGACCCTGAAATCACTTCCGCCAGATGTGGGGAGAGCCACACAGTCCACGGCAGGAAGCTGCACTTCCCCAAAAAGTCACTGCTGAAGAAAGACGGAGGCGGGACTTCTCCAGTGGTGCAGAAGATGGGTGTCCGTCTGTCAATGCAGGGGACACGGGTTCAACCCCTGGTCCAGGGAGATTCACGTGCCACCGGGGAACTAAGCCCGTGGGCCACAACTACTGAAGCCAGCATTCTCTAGGGCCCACAAGCCACAAGTACTGGCCTGCAAGCTGCGACTGCCGAAGCCCGCTCACCCAGAGCCTGCACGCCGCAGCGAGAGAAGCCACTGCAAGCTAAGCTCGGGCACCACAAGGAAGAGGAGCCCCCACTCCCCTCAGCCAGAGAAAGCGGGCGCTCAGCACAAAGTCCAGCATGACCAAACCAGTCAGCAAAATGTAAATAAGTCGCTCTTTTAAAAGCCAGGGGGAGTACTTCCCTGCTGATCCAGGGGCTAAGACTGTGTTCCCAATGCAGGGAGCCTAGGTTCAACCCCTGGTCAGGCAACCAGACTGCCACATGCTGCAACTCAAGATCCCAACAGAGGCTACAATGGAAAGGAAAGATCCCGCATGCCACAACTAAGGCCTGGTGCAGCCAAATAAATATTTTTTTTAAAGGGAGGAATTTCCTGGAAGTCCAGTGGTTGGGTAAAGAAGGAAACAGAGGTCCACTGCAATACTCTTGCCTGGGAAATCTCACGGACAGAGAAGCCTGGCAGGCCACAGTCCCTGGGGTCGCCAAGAGTCCGACACAATTTAGCAACGAAACCATCACCCACCACCCACCACCCACCACCACCAGCAGGACTTGGTCACTGCCAGGGCTCGGCTTCAATCCCTGGTTGGGGAGCTAGGATCCTGCAAGCCTCTCAGCGTGGCAACTGGTCAGCCACTTTAAAAAAGGGAAAAGGAAAAAGGAACCTCCTGGCCTACTTACCCCCCTCAGGGCAGTGGGACAGGGCAAGATGCCTCTGGCCCCAGCGGCACCCTCACCAGGAAGGAGACATGACAAGGTGGTCACCCCCCCCAGGGCCCTTGGGTCCCTCAGAGCAGCCTCCCCTGGACCGAATGAGCCGAAAGTGTGTAGCCAAGGCGCATGCACACACACACACACGTACACACGTACACACACACGGTGCAAGAGGAGGGGAGGCAGAAGAGGGGGAGGACCAGCCAGGGGCCCAACTTCTGGGAAACCGCCCAGAGGTAAATGGCAGGATCTGCCCACAGGGCCCAGGAGAGCGCCTGCTCCCCACGCACCTTCACCCAGGCCCCGGGTCAGGTCAAGCACAGGGGTGGAGACAACAGCATTAGAGGTCTTGAAGGCTGAGGCCCAGCCTGCCCCTGCCCGGCGCCCTACAAAGGGCAGTTCCAGGCCCTCAGGGTCTCCAGGCCACTTCCCACCTGGAAGAGAGCCCATTTTCCAAAGCATTCCCCCTGTGATTCAACATGGGCCACAAACTGCTAAAGTCACGAAAGCACAGCAGATTCTGCCCCATCCAGGTTCGGGACCAGGGAAGGGTCCAGCAGCCTCAGGGGCCTGTAGGGAGGCGCCCAGCCCCTCCCTGTCCCTTGAGCTCAGGACCTCCGTTTGTGTTTAGGGGAGCGGGGAACACAGAAGTCTTGCCTCTGGGAGAGCAGGAAGTAGAGAGGGTGGCCGAGAGCTGAGCTGCCTGGGCTGACTCATGCAGACACACTCGCGCCCTTCCCTGGCCCTCACCCCGCTCTGCTTGCCCCCTCGCGAGGGGTTTTCTAGACCACCTAAGTTGAAAGTGTTGAAAACTTGAAAGCGTTAGTTGCTCGGTGGTGTCCGACTCTTTGCGACCCCATGGACTGTGGCCCGCCAGGCTCCTGACCACGGGATTCTCCAGGCAGGAACGCTGGAGTGGGTGGCCATGCCCTCTCCCAGGGGGTTTTTCTGACCCAGGGATCAAACCCGGGTCTCTTGTATTGCAAACAGATTTTTTTTTACTGCCTGAGCCACCAGGGAAGATCTCCCAAGGTACTTACTAACTCTCCCAGCTTACGTGATGCAGGTCCTGACTAGCCCAGGCTCCCGCATGGTCACTGCCATCTCTACGCATCACTGTTCTCCTCCCTTGTCACTGTCATCACCACTGGACCACAGCTTCGCGTTCAGGGCGGGGCTGCACCTGCTCTCCCTGCCCTTCCTGCCACCTGCTCCCGGATGACCCTGCTCCAGCCCGTCCCTCAGGCAGGCCTTGAAGTCGTGTATGTAAGTCACTTCAGTCGTGTTCAACTCTTTGTGACCTGTGGACTGTGGCCGGCCAGGCTCCTCTGTCCATGGGATTCTCCAGGCAGGAATACTGGGGTGGGTTGCCATTTCCTCCTCCAGGGAGGATCTTCCCGACCCAGAGATCACACCCACGTCTCTTAGGTCTCCTGCACTGGCAGAGGGGCTCTTTACCACTAGCGCCACCTGGGCAGCGCCTGAAGCCAGCCCAAGCCTGCCTCAAGTGTGGGTGCCGACACGGCCCCGCCCTGCTGGGGCCAGGCTCTCTGTCAATCAGGGAACTCCTAGGCCCACCAACGGTTCAGCGAGCGCCAGAGGCCCTTCAGACTGCAGCTCTCCTAAGAGAGTCACAAGTATCTTAGCGCATTTTAAAGGCTCAAAGACCACCTCTCACTCGTCAGAATGGTTCCTACCAACAAAAGAGAAAACAGCAAGTGCTGGTGAGGATGTCTGCTCACCAGGCTCCTCTGTCCATGGGGATCCTCCAGGCAAGAAGACTGGAGTGGATTGCCATTTTCTTCTCCAGGGGATCATCCCAACCCAGGGATCAAACCGGCGTTTCTTAAGTCTCCTGCACTGGCAGATGGGCTCGTCACCACTAGCTTCACCTGGGAAGCCTAGCAAACTCGCAGAGACAGACAACAGAACTGTAGCTCCTAAGACAGAAAACAGAACCCTGGCTGCCGGGGCTGAGGGAGAAAAAACTGGACGATGAACAAGCTCTGGAGATGGACGATGGCGACGGCTGCAAAGTCACGTGAATGTACTTCGTGGCACTGCACTGCATGCTTGAAAATGGCCAAGACTCCAAATGTATGCTATGTGAACAATAATAAAAGAATGTTAAGGCTCTGAGAGGCCCCAGGTTTAAGACTGGGGTTGGCTGGTCTTAGCACTAGCAAGGCCTCCCTGACCACAAGCTGCCCCCAGTCCTGCCTGTCACAGGAGGAAGCCCCCAGGGGAAAACGTTCACACACAGAGTGAAGTCAGCCATGGGGCTGAGGCTTCCACAGGGAGCCCAGGAAGGGGTGGCAGCCACCTACACCCACACAAAGAAAAGCAGCCACAGCAACTCACTCCGGGCTTCCCTGGATGACAAAATTAACCCCAGCTTCCGGCTCAGGCACCCCTTACCCCCACCTCCTCCAGCTGCCCCCCAACTCCCAGCTTCCTCCTTCAGCTGGTCTCTCAGATCTCACGCAGACATTCCTGGCCGTCCCCGTGGGGTTTCACTTGCCCTGCACCCCTGGGGCACCTCCTGCCCATCGCCACTGTGTTTCTCCCTCCTTCCCACCTCGTCACCACGCCCTCCGCCGGCCTCCCCTACAGGGATGCGGAGGCTGCAGGGCAAAGCCAACTCAGTCCGTCTAATGAACAGGACGTGGAGGCCACAGGCACACAGCCAAGTGGGCAGAGAGGTAGGCCAGGGACTCCTCAGGCCCTCATGCCCATGCCCTGCCACTCCTGCCCAGAGAGAAGCCAAAGGGTCTGGGAAAGGGCAGGGGTGGGCCCTCGCTGCTTGGCTTTTACACACCTTTGCCAGGGCGACACGCAGCCAAGCTGCCGACGGAGGGGAGAGCACTCCCGCAACACACCTGGGGACCAGCATTTTCGAACGGAGGGAGGTCTGACCCCTCGAGGCTGCCCTCGTGTGAGCCCCCAAAGGCCACATGCTCGGGCACAACCTGAAGGCAAAGACAGAGCCATCGCAGCCTGGGCTCTGGGCCTGACGCCTCACGCTCTGCCATCAGCAGCCACCAGCCCAGGGGGCTCGGCAGTCAGCCTGTGGCCCAGCCAGACGTTTCTCCAGAAAGCTGGTTGCGCCCTCCTGTCCCCCTCAACTCCAGCTGGGCTCTGCTCGCCGCCTGCTCCATCACCACTGTCCCCCGAGAGCACAGAGGGACCAAGGAGGAGGAGGCACGAGGGGCCCAGCTCCCTCCAGCACCGTGCGGTGGACTTCAGGCACAGGAACGTAGCTCAAAAGACGGAGAAAATTCACTTAAAGCCATTCTCCATTCTACAAAGAAATCTTTGACAGCAGAGACGAAGAAGTCAGCATTTTATATTCTGAAGGCCTTCACATTTCAGGTCATTTGTAGCATCCACATATACACAGCTGGGGCAGCAGGGGTGGTCAGCATCCACATGCCTCACCTGCCTGACCTGGGAGGCCAGTACACCTGCAGAGGTGGCTTCAACCAGGGAAACTGAGGCTGGGGAAGAAGCCAGTAGCCCAGGAGCTGGCTGGAGCCAGGGCACCTGATCCCAACGCGAAGCCTCCTTCGACAGAGACACCTGCTTGTGAGGACATCCTCCCGGCAAATCTAAGATGGACACAGAGCAGCCAGGCAAAGCACGAGGAGCTGACAGCCTCCCGACAGGCGCAGGTTGTAGAAACCGGAGGTACTGGGAGCACACGCTCGGGATAGGCGTCCCCGTGCCGCACCGCATTCCCGTGCTGAAGGCCTACCAGGAGAACACTGACGAAGGACCAACGACACTGAGCATTAACCTCAGCCCTCAGTCACCAGCAGCTTACTGATTCCTCGAAAGCAGAGCAGGCCAAGGCAGGCTGAACTACCCCAGGACCGCTTGTTTAGGAGTGTGCCTAGAAACCTTGGGAAGTGATAAGCAGGCCTTGGGCCCCTGACTCAATGTTCTCTGTGTGTGGACAGCATAGCCCACTTGCTTGTCTGCCCAGGAAGCTGACTAGGGGTGACACTGACCCTCAAATGCTGTCTCAGGTCCAGGGCCCAGCCTTGGCTCTCCCAGCATCCAGAACATCCACTGTCCAGGAGCTGGTCAAGGCCAGCACAAGTGAGGAAGCCTGCCATCCAGCTGCCCCTGAGCCACAAACACAATCCAAGAACCAGAAAAAGGAAGGCTGCTGGCTTCCACGGCTGCCACATCCATTCAAAACCACCTCTAAATTGCACTCGTTAGGACTCTGGCAAGAAGCTCACGACATCCACACCCTAAGACAAAGGCAGCCGTCACCAGGGCCACACACACGTCCTCCACCTCGCCCCCTCATCATTCACCCTCCACAGACCTGCAGGGGCTCTCAGATGGGCCAGAGCTGCCTTTCCTCCCCTGCCAAGAGTCACTCCAGAGGCAACCACCAGTGTCTCTAAAAGCCCTGCATAAGCTGACTCTCACAAACCTAGCTCATGCGTGACAATGAGCCAGGCGTTCAAAGGCATTTCTGCTCTGTGGCCAGAATCAGGAAAGGTGAGATACGTGCGCCTTTCCCAGCCAGGCGCAGGTAGCAGCCCCAGTACTCCCACATGTGTTCCCCCGCCTGAGCCCAGTGGACCCCAGCTCAAGCACCCACGTTTCTGCCCCCAGTCTCCCCTGCCCCGTGCCTGACCGAGCTGACAATCCAACGCCACGAAACAGACCATATCCCTCCTGGGCCTCGATTTCGCCAGACAAGAGTTCAGTTGCTCAGTACCTCTCTGCAATTCTGCATCCCTGCACAGTCCTACTGAGCACAGGACAGAGGGCAAGGCTCCAGGCACTTGGGAATCCCCAGGGTCGGTGTGATGCCGGAGGACTACAGACCTGTTCGGAGTCTGCATTGCAGGAGAAAACGCAGCCACAAAAAGCAAAGCTTAGCACTGTGATTTAAAGGGGGAAAAAAAGCTCATACAGTTTTGGGGAAGAACTGAGACCTAAGCTTATGTAAGGGGCTTCTCCGGTGGTTGAGCAGTGACGCTGGAGTCCAAGAAATTAAAATCTGTCTCTGCTTCCACGTTCTCCCCTTCTAGCTGCCATAAAATGACGGGACCAGATGCCATGATCGTAAGTCTTGGGGGTTTTTTTAGTTTAGTTTTTTTAATGTTCCGCTCTAAGCCAGTTTTTTCCATTCTCCTCTTTCACCCTCACCAAGAGGCTCTTTAGTTCCTCTTCACTACTGAGCCTGCAAGCCACAACTAAAGAGCAGCCCGTGCCCAGCAACAAAGACCCAGCACAGGTAAAAGTAATATTTTTTAACAAGAAAATTTTAAATTAAAAAAAAAAAAGACTACATGAGAACACCACTGTGATGCCTCAGTGCCTAGACACAAGAAAGAGGAGGGCACCAAGGTGTCAACAACAGCCCATGGCAACAGGGAATCACTAGCATTCATCACTGAACTATACTGCCTTATGGTAAAAAGAAAGAAATTCTGACCCACGTCAGTTTTAAATAGGAGCTCAGTGACCCCAAAAGGCTTCCCTGATAGCTCAGTTGGTAAAGAATCTGCCTGTAATGCAGGAGACCTCGGTCGATTCCTGGGTAGGGAAGATCCGCTGGAGAAGAGATAGGCTACCCAGTCCAGTACTCTGGGCTTCCCTTGTGGCTCAGCTGGTAAAGAATCCGCCAGCAATGTGGGAGACCTGGGTTTGATCCCTGGGTTGGGAAGATCCCCTGGGGAAGGAAAGGCTACCCACTCCGGTATTCTGGCCTGGAGAATTCCAGGGACTGTGTAGTCCACGAGTTCGCAAAGAGTTAGACACAACTGAGCGACTTTCACTTCAGTTCAGTGACCCCACAAACTTCCCAAATGCGTGAGGCCCCCCTCTCCTCTGGAGGGGTTGTAGCAAGTCACCGACACTCCCCTCTGGCCTGGTGACTCAGCCAGGAGCCTCAGCTCAGTGTGGCCAGGGAGGGCCCAGCTAGAAGGATATAATTAGCATCAGACTCCAGCGCAGTCACTTAGTGCGGGGACAGGAGGTCTCCCCTGGATGCTCTGCTCGGACGCCAGCTTCTTCATTAAAAAGCTAAGTGACAGAACTGCACAGCGTGGCTGTCTATGCCCCTTACTGCACAACCCGTCAGAGGCTGTCTCTGCAGGGACTGCT
Source organism: Oreotragus oreotragus (assembly GCA_006410675.1). Taxonomy (NCBI): domain Eukaryota; kingdom Metazoa; phylum Chordata; class Mammalia; order Artiodactyla; family Bovidae; genus Oreotragus; species Oreotragus oreotragus. Next base: position 7,691 of record SJYX01011986.1, on the reverse strand, counting down.
CTAGAATACATCCCTTTGGGCTCTGGGTGACTGCAGAGTGGCCACATATTGCAAAAGATGAGATCTCAGACAACTCCAGGTCAGGCAAGCCACCGAGAAGAAAGAAGACCAAGAAGAAAGTCATACAGGTAGAGNTCTCTGCAGGGACTGCTCTAGAATACATCCCTTTGGGCTCTGGGTGACTGCAGAGTGGCCACATATTGCAAAAGATGAGATCTCAGACAACTCCAGGTCAGGCAAGCCACCGAGAAGAAAGAAGACCAAGAAGAAAGTCATACAGGTAGAGCAAGGGAGCGAGGCCCTGCAAATGAGGAACCCAGGGGAGGCAAACCCAAAAGCGCAGGATGGACTGACAGCTGGGCACGTCGAGCAGGGCTGCTGCCACAAAGAACCAGCTCTCTCAAAATCAGGGTCTGATCTGGGACCAGGAGAAGCAGTCTTGTTTTTCAAGATGTCACAACCTGGGTATGATGTCAAAACTACTTCAAGGGTGATGAACTCTGGCCTTGCCGATGAGTCAACAGAGGATGGGTTTCCGAGAGCCGACGACTGTTTACACACAGTCTCCATGGCGAACGGCTGCCGGAAACCTAGTCAAGGGTCACGGCGGCCGATGGGGGGCTTGACCCCTCACATAGAGCCTCACAGGCTAGCTGCAGAAACGACCAGCACTCACCCTACAGCCCTCAGTACCTGCGAGGCATGCGCCTTCTGGGAGGGAGTCCCCACTCTTCAGAGGGGGCAAAGATCAAGGCCACACACTGCGTCACTGCCCTCCAGCCAGGTCCCGGACACTCCTGGCCCATCTCAGCTCTAAGACTCCTTCTGGAGACTCGGCCTCCCAGAGTCTTGACCTGTGTCCTCATCTGAGCAATGGGAACCACTCCCCACCTGGGGCTGACAACCAGGAGACAAGATGAAGTCACGTGTACAGCTCAGGCCAGCGTGAGCACGTGGGGCATGATCCACAGGCACTGGTTGTCACCTGCAGGTCTTCTCAAGGGAGAGGGGACACGGGACAGTCAAAGCTGGCAACTTCAAGCACCTGTATGGCCACTCACGTCACCAGCACTCCCGGGAGCCTAGAATGCTGGCATTTCATAAGGACTTGACACCACAGTGGGACTCCCCTTCAGAGCTAGGTCCCAGTGGCTCAAATTCCCTCCGAACTTGAGAGGCAGCCTAGGCCAGTGAGGACAATCCAAGTGACCTCAGCTAGCAACACTGCCCTTCAGAGCCTCAACTGCCCACAAAGAACAGTGGAAACAAGAAGCTAGTCTACCAGCCAAGACTGTCAAGAAGATGATATGTGCCTGGACAAAGGGCTTACAGGGACCTGGCTGAAAGCCAGGAGAAGCAGCAAATTTAGCTAGTCACTATTCCCAAAGACAGCCCATCTGAAAGACAGACATGGCTGGCAAGAAGCCACCACCAGTTAGAGCCAAGTGGGGTGCCCCCACCTCAGGAAGGGGAGACGAACCCACCTCCTGGGGCCTCACCAAGGCGGAGGGGAGCAGAGGCTAAATTAAGGCTCCTCCTGCCACTGGTGTCCCGGCTGAGACCCACACGGCTAGCCCCTCCTCATTTGCAGGGCCTCGCTCCCTTGCTCTACCTGTATGACTTTCTTCTTGGTCTTCTTTCTTCTCGGTGGCTTGCCTGACCTGGAGTTGTCTGAAATCTCATCTTTTGCAATATGTGGCCACTCTGCAGTCACCCAGAGCCCAAAGGGATGTATTCTAGAACAGTCCCCCAGTGTGAGCCCAGAACAGTCTCATGGTATTTGCTGCAGAGCCCCTCTTCCTATGCCCGTCCCAGGACAGAGCCCTGTAGCCGCCTCCTCCCCTTTACCTAGCCCCCAGCCCCCACCCTCAGCAAACACCCCCCCTCCAGCCCCTCATGTTTCAAGGCCTGTACATGTGCCATGCCTGGAACCCCCACCCCTTCCCCCCTGGGGACCCCTCGCCTGGCAGACCTCAGCTCTGGCATGCCCTAAGCATGCCTCTCTTAATCAGCGCCCTTTCATGCCGCCCCATTTTATTTCCTTCCTGACACTGACCGCTGACAAGCTCTTCATGCCGATTTCAGTGCCACCCTGTTCATTATCTGTCTCTGGCCTCTAGTATGCCAGCTAGAGAGACTGGAGAGACATTCTGGTCACTGGTAAACATCCAGCCCCTGAGCGGTGTCCCTGTACAGACCAGGCACTCAAATCAGATTCAGGAAGATAGTTTCCCATAGTCTCTGCTCAGAGAAGGCAATGGCAACCCACTCCAGTACTCTTGCCTGGACAGAGGAGCCTGGTGAGCTGCAGTCCATGGGGTCACTAAGAGTCAGACACAACTGAGTGACTTCACTTTCACTTTTCACTTTCATGCACTGAAGGAAACGGCAACCCACTCCAGTGTTCTTGCCTGGAGAATCCCAGGGACAGGGGAGCCTGGTGGGCTGCTATCTATGGGGTCGCACAGAGTCGGACACGACTGAAGCGACTCAGCAGCAGCAGTCTGCTCAAACCTCCAGGTGGGAACCGGCCCTGGGTCCCCACACCAAGTGCTGAGAACCTGTGAGGGATCAGGGCTGCACACAAGCCAAAGAATCCTGACAGGCTCAAGAGGAGGAGCCAGAGCTCAGAGAGGGCAGGGCCCGAGATCCTCGGAGTCTGGAGAGAAGGACTGGGTGCTGGGAGGGCTCGGGTACCAGGACCCTCACAGTCCTGAGAGGAGAATCCAGAGCTCAGAGAGGGTTGGGCGCTGAGACACCCCCAACCCTGAGGGCGGGATTAGGAGCTAAGAGGGCTCAGGTACCGGGACACTCATAATCCTCAAGAGAAGAAGGATCCAGAGCAGCCACTGGGATCCTCAGAGCTCTGAGGAGGAGGAGCTGGACTGGGAGGGGTCAGGCACAGAACCAAGGCCTCGTGCAGTACACCTGAGATGCAGAGATTCAAACCCAGACAGGCTCCAGTTCGCAGGTTTCTTGGGCCCTTCCCTGAGCCCTCAGTTTTCCCTAAACAACATCTTCCTCTTCACTAAGAAACTTATAATCCAAGAGAGGAAAGGGTCACTCAGCAACAGATCCATCAAATCGGACGATGAAATATCCACACGATCGAGGAAGGTGCCCCAGCAAAGGTCACTTCCTCGGAGTCACTATCAGGGACTCTTCTCTGAACAGACCCATGATGTGATCTTGGAGTGATGGGCTGTGTTTACACGTTCTCTCTCTCCTCTCCCGGAAGTAACCCGTCACAGCAAAAAGGGAGATCCATGGGAGTTCCCTGGGACACGCTCCAGACTGCCCGACACCCCAGTCTGGACGGTGGCAGCCACACGTAAGTTCACCTTTACCTTCCACCACGTTCCAGGCTGGTCACTGGGTCTATACAAAGGCAGCTCAGACTGCAGACCCCTCCGGAGATGGAAGCTGTCAGGGACTCCTACTTGGGCTAATCCAACAGCCAGGATTACAGGCTCCTGGGAGCCACAGAGAAAGTTTTGAAGGAAGCTCCTCGCCAGTCCCCTGCCACATCTGAATCTGTAAAACCTCTCTGCCGTAACAGCTCACCCTCGAACAACACCGGGGTTAGGAGCACCAAGCCCCTAGGAGTCAAAAATCCTGAATAAACTTTATGGTCTGCCCTCCATATCCTGAGTTCCACATCTGCAGAGTCAACCAATCTAGTACTATGGTACGTGTTTGGTGAAAAAAAAAAAACCCATGTATAAGTGGGCACTTCAAACCTGCGCTGTCCAAGGGGCAACTTAAACATAAAGTACAACATAAGCAACATGAAGTAAAAGTGCCAACCCTCCCTCTCCACAAGGTGCCACTGGCAAACCATACAGTCGCAATGCTAAAGAAGAGAAAACGCTGAGCTGTGACAGTCATACAAATCAGGATGCAACAAAATGCATACTGTGCTAATAGCCAATACACGTCTCTAGGCACACAGGTTCATCAGGTCACCCTCCCCGTGCCCACCACCCAGGAACACTGAGTGCCCGGGCTGCCCCGGTCTTACCTCAGTCCACGACACTGCCTGTCTGGTAGGATTAAATACGAAATTGCCAAGAAACTTCAATCACCTGTCCGCCTCTGAGAAAAATGGAAGTTTGAGTCACCCCCAAAACTCAGCCCAACCAGTCAGGTTAACACAACCGGCCTGCAGGAGAAGCTCTGCGAGGGTGCCCCTTCTAGCTTCTGGCTGATCAACACGACGTACACAGCTGGGCTCTGTGTGGGACGAACTTGAGCCTGCAGTTATACCTTCACCCTCACAGGAGGAAGATCCAGCTTAAGGGATGTAACCAACACCCTAAATTAAAAATAGCAGCGTGACAGCATGAGGTGGACGCANGCCTCGCTCCCTTGCTCTACCTGTATGACTTTCTTCTTGGTCTTCTTTCTTCTCGGTGGCTTGCCTGACCTGGAGTTGTCTGAAATCTCATCTTTTGCAATATGTGGCCACTCTGCAGTCACCCAGAGCCCAAAGAGATGTATTCTAGAACAGTCCCCCAGTGTGAGCCCAGAACAGTCTCATGGTATTTGCTGCAGAGCCCCTCTTCCTATGCCCGTCCCAGGACAGAGCCCTGTAGCCGCCTCCTCCCCTTTACCTAGCCCCCAGCCCCCACCCTCAGCAAACACCCCCCCTCCAGCCCCTCATGTTTCAAGGCCTGTACATGTGCCATGCCTGGAACCCCCACCCCTTCCCCCCTGGGGACCCCTCGCCTGGCAGACCTCAGCTCTGGCATGCCCTAACCATGCCTCTCTTAATCAGCGCCCTTTCATGCCGCCCCATTTTATTTCCTTCCTGACACTGACCGCTGACAAGCTCTTCATGCCGATTTCAGTGCCACCCTGTTCATTATCTGTCTCTGGCCTCTAGTATGCCAGCTAGAGAGACTGGAGAGACATTCTGGTCACTGGTAAACATCCAGCCCCTGAGCGGTGTCCCTGTACAGACCAGGCACTCAAATCAGATTCAGGAAGATAGTTTCCCATAGTCTCTGCTCAGAGAAGGCAATGGCAACCCACTCCAGTACTCTTGCCTGGACAGAGGAGCCTGGTGAGCTGCAGTCCATGGGGTCACTAAGAGTCAGACACAACTGAGTGACTTCACTTTCACTTTTCACTTTCATGCACTGAAGGAAACGGCAACCCACTCCAGTGTTCTTGCCTGGAGAATCCCAGGGACAGGGGAGCCTGGTGGGCTGCTATCTATGGGGTCGCACAGAGTCGGACACGACTGAAGCGACTCAGCAGCAGCAGTCTGCTCAAACCTCCAGGTGGGAACCGGCCCTGGGTCCCCACACCAAGTGCTGAGAACCTGTGAGGGATCAGGGCTGCACACAAGCCAAAGAATCCTGACAGGCTCAAGAGGAGGAGCCAGAGCTCAGAGAGGGCAGGGCCCGAGATCCTCGGAGTCTGGAGAGAAGGACTGGGTGCTGGGAGGGCTCGGGTACCAGGACCCTCACAGTCCTGAGAGGAGAATCCAGAGCTCAGAGAGGGTTGGGCGCTGAGACACCCCCAACCCTGAGGGCGGGATTAGGAGCTAAGAGGGCTCAGGTACCGGGACACTCATAATCCTCAAGAGAAGAAGGATCCAGAGCAGCCACTGGGATCCTCAGAGCTCTGAGGAGGAGGAGCTGGACTGGGAGGGGTCAGGCACAGAACCAAGGCCTCGTGCAGTACACCTGAGATGCAGAGATTCAAACCCAGACAGGCTCCAGTTCGCAGGTTTCTTGGGCCCTTCCCTGAGCCCTCAGTTTTCCCTAAACAACATCTTCCTCTTCACTAAGAAACTTATAATCCAAGAGAGGAAAGGGTCACTCAGCAACAGATCCATCAAATCGGACGATGAAATATCCACACGATCGAGGAAGGTGCCCCAGCAAAGGTCACTTCCTCGGAGTCACTATCAGGGACTCTTCTCTGAACAGACCCATGATGTGATCTTGGAGTGATGGGCTGTGTTTACACGTTCTCTCTCTCCTCTCCCGGAAGTAACCCGTCACAGCAAAAAGGGAGATCCATGGGAGTGCCCTGGGACACGCTCCAGACTGCCCGACACCCCAGTCTGGACGGTGGCAGCCACACGTAAGTTCACCTTTACCTTCCACCACGTTCCAGGCTGGTCACTGGGTCTATACAAAGGCAGCTCAGACTGCAGACCCCTCCGGAGATGGAAGCTGTCAGGGACTCCTACTTGGGCTAATCCAACAGCCAGGATTACAGGCTCCTGGGAGCCACAGAGAAAGTTTTGAAGGAAGCTCCTCGCCAGTCCCCTGCCACATCTGAATCTGTAAAACCTCTCTGCCGTAACAGCTCACCCTTGAACAACACCGGGGTTAGGAGCACCAAGCCCCTAGGAGTCAAAAATCCTGAATAAACTTTATGGTCTGCCCTCCATATCCTGAGTTCCACATCTGCAGAGTCAACCAATCTAGTACTATGGTACGTGTTTGGTGAAAAAAAAAAAACCCATGTATAAGTGGGCACTTCAAACCTGCGCTGTCCAAGGGGCAACTTAAACATAAAGTACAACATAAGCAACATGAAGTAAAAGTGCAAACCCTCCCTCTCCACAAGGTGCCACTGGCAAACCATACAGTCGCAATGCTAAAGAAGAGAAAACGCTGAGCTGTGACAGTCATACAAATCAGGATGCAACAAAATGCATACTGTGCTAATAGCCAATACACGTCTCTAGGCACACAGGTTCATCAGGTCACCCTCCCCGTGCCCACCACCCAGGAACACTGAGTGCCCGGGCTGCCCCGGTCTTACCTCAGTCCACGACACTGCCTGTCTGGTAGGATTAAATACGAAATTGCCAAGAAACTTCAATCACCTGTCCGCCTCTGAGAAAAATGGAAGTTTGAGTCACCCCCAAAACTCAGCCCAACCAGTCAGGTTAACACAACCGGCCTGCAGGAGAAGCTCTGCGAGGGTGCCCCTTCTAGCTTCTGGCTGATCAACACGACGTACACAGCTGGGCTCTGTGTGGGACGAACTTGAGCCTGCAGTTATACCTTCACCCTCACAGGAGGAAGATCCAGCTTAAGGGATGTAACCAACACCCTAAATTAAAAATAGCAGCGTGACAGCATGAGGTGGACGCACAGGCGGGCCTTCCGGGCGACTGGAGCCAGGGAGGGCAGCATGGCAAGGAAGGCGGGGCTCCCAAGCCACCGTGACCAGGTGCCAAGTTCACCTTATTTACACGGCGCAGGAGCTCTCCCCCAGCTGTTTCGAGGAAAGCCCGCCTTCCTGCAGAACGAGTCGGAATTGCCCAGGGGGAAAAAAGACTCTGGGCTGGGATTCCACAAGGAAGGGAGGGTTCATCTGGCCATCCAGCCCCCTCCTCCTCACCTGCAGGGGCACCCCAGCCTCATCTGGGGGAATCCCTTTTGGACAAGGTGGGCACTCGCTCTTCCAAAACAGATGAACTCCCAGTTCAATGAAGGGGAAACCGAGACACAGGACAGGAAGGAAACTGCCCCCCAAAGTGGGAAGAAGGGCGGGAAGGGTGGGCACTGGGAACAAAACAGGGAAAGAAATTCCGGGCTTAGCTAATGGTGCCGAACAAGCCCAGGGCAGGAAGAAAGCCGCATTCCTTCCTAGTTAGTCTTTCTCCTAACCCGCCCGAGGCCCCCCCATCCCCAGTACACACACACACACACACACACACA